>JAYMFT010247194.1:0-10962 GCA_038088735.1 Panulirus argus
TATTTATATATATATATATATATATATATATATATATATATATATATATATATATATATATATTAATGCAATTAAATTCATGAATATAAGAGGTGCCTGAGGATTAGCGGAATGTATGTATAGTGCCGCTATACAAAGGCAAAGGGAATAAAGGTGAGTGTTCAAACTACAGAGGTATATGTTTGTTGTGTGTATCTAGTAAGTTGCAAGGGAGGGTAGTGGTCGAGAGAGTGAAGGCCAGTACAGGACATCAAACTGGGGAGGATTAGTGTGGTTTCAGAATTGGCACAGAAAATGTGGATCAGGTGTTTGCCTTAAAGAATATGTTCGAGAAACAGATGGATTTGTACGGGGCATTTATGAATCTGGAGAAAGCATATAATCGGGCTGACAGAAATGCCTCGTGAAAGGTTATACGGTGTGGAAGGAAAGCTGCTTGAAGCAACGAGTAAGAAGAGAGGAGAGTGAACGGTTCAGTGTGATGGTTGGTCTGCGAAAGGAGTGTGTGATGGCACCATGGCTGTCTAAAATGTTTATGGATGAGGTGGTGAGGTGAGGTAAATGCGTGAGTCGCGGAGAGAGGGATAAGTATGCAGTACATAGGGAATGAGAGGGCCTGGGAAGTGGGTCAGTTGTTTGCTGATGAATCAGTACTGGTGGCGGATTCGAGTGAGAAACTGCAGAAGCTGGTGACGGAGTTTGGAAGAGTATGTGAAAGGAGGAAGTTCAGAGTAAATGCGAATAACATCAGTGTCACTAGGCTCGGCAGAGATATGGGACAGGTTAGTTTGGGCATGAGTCTGACTAGAAAAAAAAAATAGAAGGAGAAAAAGTAAAGTTGCACAAGGACTTCATCAAGACCCAGTGTACCAATGACGTGAGGCTGTAATATTTTCTAACCCCTGTTCCTATGAGAGGCACTAAGCTCTTTATCCTTCATGCACCTTTTGAGCTCTTAATTCGCTCCCCTCAGCTCTATGTCCATACGCTCACCCGTCCCCTCACAAGCGGCCTTACACACACACACACACACACACACACACACAGATAGGCACCACGAGTGTAAAACTCCCTTCCCGTACAGTGCAAATTAGTAATCACAAATGGAATTTACATAAACATGAGAGATGGGGCCCCACAAGCTTAAAACTCCCTTCCCCCTACAGTGCAAATAGGTAATCACAGGCAGGTAATTACCTACACAAACACCAATACACCTGCAAAATTACGCGCTTACAAACAAAGCGAAAAATAATGACAAACGAACGTAAAATTCTGGGGTTTTCTAATTCCCAATGGTCACTGCAGCGGCGACCAATTCCTGGAAGTAAACAATTAATTTAATCCTTTAGTCTTACAATTTTCCTTTCTCCTTTTCCCTACTCTTGAACATCATTCTTCCTTCCTTCTCCATACCTTGTTTCTTCCTTCCATTACTTACTGTATCTTAATCTCTACGTTATCTGTGATTATTTCCAGACTTGCGCCTTCCCACTGCAAATCACTCACTGCTGACACTAATCACTGCAATTATTTCATTCGCGCAATTATCTTCGTAACATCTTTCCTCGTTTCACTGCGTCTTTTCTCGTGTTCTCGTAAATGTAGCCACACTTCCACCGCTTGAATCACCAAATTGCCTAAAAAACAAGAAGAAAAGTTTGACTGAATCGCTCATTCAAAAGGACACCAAGTTACTAATTGGCGAACCAGTTGATTCGCTAATATCAATTTCTCTCTCGTTCTCATATTAACTGGTCTGAACTCCTTCCTGTCGGCTGATACAAGGACCTAAGATCGTTATTCAATGGTTCATTGTCAATCAAATGCGATAACACATTTACCATAAAAATAATAATAATAATAATAATAATAATAATAATAATAATAATAATCAAATGATAATAATGACAACAATAATAGCAATAGTGATGACGGCACTACCACTTCTACTACTACTCCTACTGCTAATAATAATAGTCAAAGGTCTATCAAACTAACAAAAGCCAAAGGATGAAAACACGGTACATCCTGCTTACAAACACTAGTTTGGCAAACAGCTAATACCATTCTCAGTGGGTAGAAAGGAATTGTTTTTGTACAGTGGCGTCTACGAGTTCGCATGAGTTCGATGTCGATGCGGTGCCGTTAGGTGACAACGGTGAGGATGAAGCACACAACGTCTTCCCCAACTGCCCACCAGATGAGACCCAGGTGATGGCTGGGCACAGTAAGACAAGCACAAGCACCAGCAGCTCATAAGGCAAATTAAACCATCGACACCCAGACTTGTACCACACTACGTGCCCTCCCAGCTGTTGACTTGTGCCACACCACGACCCCTCCAACAGCTATTGACTTGTACCACACCACGACCCCTCCAACCGCTAACTTGTACCACACCACGACCGCTACCAAGAGCGGACTAGTGTGGACACAAGTACTTTAAATAATCCCAAAGTTCCTACAAGGTTTTTGAATGAAATGACTCTCCAGTAAGACACAGCATATGAACTAAAAAAAAAAAAAAAACATCAATTGACATATAAATATAGAATCAGTTAGAAGACCATATCTTGATTTTCTTTTCCTCTTTTACTTGCCTGTTGCCCTTCCCACAACAAAAACCATATATTACCATACAGAAACACTTATAGAGATATACATATATTCCTTCAAGTACATACATCACCTCCAGCCAGCGAGGAACATGGCCAATTCAGTAGACGCTGGCCGAGGTAACGGCTGCCTAGGGTGATGATGCCACGCGTTAAAGAAAATTGAATCTAAAAAAAGCGAGAAATAAAGCGAGTCTGTACATATAAACCCAAACACTCAATCCACACATCGCCGAACCAATCAGTGCGTTCTTGTAGCAACGAGTGCCTGAAACAAGCACACAAGCAGACGAGGTCAGCCACGTATACAAGACAAACCGAACTGGTAAATGGAATCTGGTAATGATCTACGAAAAAAAGAAAGGAAGTGTCAACCGCACGAGGCCATACATAAGAGTTCTCAACCCCTAGAAACCTACAGACACCATAAAAAAGGCATCTTCAATTCGCCCTCCTCGCCCTAGGCACTGGGTCACGAAGCACTGTACATCACGCCTCATGGTACTACCACCACGCAAGGAAGACTCTATTACTACGAGACCTCACGCTGGCCCCTCGTGTTCTCCCTGCTCCATTCCCCTCAAAACTACCCTTAGAGAACCACCATCGTCCAACACCTCTCTCTCTCTCTCTCTCTCTCTCTCATCCTACTCAGTCATCCTAACCTCACCCAACCACGTTACAGATTCCATTTATTCCCTGCCCCTCGATATTACCTTTCAAGCGCCTCCGAAATATTACCCCATGCGCTCTCGCTGTACCTCCCAAACTCCTATCTGTATTTCATCTCTCCTCTTCCACACCTCTTCCTCGACCATCCCATTCCACTATTCCCCATCTCACCTCCGCACCTTCTCACACCACACTGATGGCAATGGCTTCAGGGAGGCCAGGAAGAAGACATGTCTTGCCCCAACATAATCCGACATGTCGCTCTACATTCTGTTTCTCTCGTACTTTTGAAGGAAACTAGGGGAATGAAGGAAGAATTCGAACATAGAAATCTTCAATGAAGAAACCTCAAAAGGTAAATCTGTGAGCGAAATCATACTGCAACCAACTACTGAAGCGTCACCTTATTTCTTTCATCTAATCGTTTCTAGTAATTAAATCCACGAAGACCTAACTACGGCTACACTTCTAGAAAACTCCATTAAAGATACGACATCAAACGTCTGGCACTGTATCAGTATCTTTCTCTCATCTGTCATTATGCAAACAAGACTAATTCTTCTCCCGCTCTCTCTCTCTCTCTCTCTCTCTCTCCACAACACCCGCTGCACGACATTAACTCTGACATTCCACTTTCCTCGGGGAAAAGCTACGTTATTCCTCGATTTAAAAACCAACACAGACTTAAGTATGTAATGTAAATGATCAAAGAAAATGAAATACGTGACGACACTTGCTCGCTACATCGGGAAATGTATATGGCAAATGTTGGGGGGGTATCGTCTGAGGTCAAAATACAAAAGAGTTTACCGGTTAGAGAAAAAAATCCATGTCAAATGTTTAAAAAAAAGGTGTACCATATGTTTCAAGCCAGATGCACGTTCAGGTGTGGCAAACATGTGTGGCTGGAGAGCAGGTGACGGAGCACCACCACCACCAGTCTGCGTGTGGAGGCGCCACACTTCCCAACACAATACTACTACTTCTATTACCACCACTACTGCTACTACTACTACTACTACTACTACTAGTACTACGCTCCTCTGTCTGGTCTGCTCGAGACGCCCGGCAGAGAGGCACCACTGTGGCTTTACGAAAAGCCCTCTCGGGCAAAAAGGAAATTGAGACTGGCCTTACATACAGTAGGCGACATGTTCATTTTCAACTCATTCATAATCAGATATAAAGGTTTCCCCCCTCGATAGATACCAAACGTTTTTTTTTCTTTACATATAATCTCACCCCAGCTGATCACAGATAAGATACGAGTCCGAGATATCAAATGCACATTTCCTTTCCTTGTCTAGCAGTTTTGTTTGGAAAGTGAGACTGATACATTATCAGCAAACATCCTCACGCAGACATTAGTATTCATAATTCTCTACTTTTCACACCTGTCACATGGTTAGGTCTGTTTACCTCACTTGGGCTTGTCCTTACCTCTAAACAAAGTCAGATAAAGAGGTCAGGAGGTATCCAGGGAGACCTCAGACCAGCGCAAGGAACCCCTCGAGGACTCCCTGTGGCGGCGGCGGTGGTGGTGGTAAACAGTAGTTTTTAGGCTTCCCTCCTGTGTCTTCAGGTCGTGAGGCACTCTGGTAGGCGGTCAGCTTTAAACTCTTTAGGGGCACTTCACCTTAGGATCACGTGCTCGGCCTGACCGTCATAAGGCAGCCAGGGAGAAGATAGTGGCGGGTCTGCCTCCTCCCTTCTAAGGGAGTTCGGGAATGGGTAAGCTGATCGGCAGGCAAAGAAAGGGTCAAGGTGCAGTTATCGATCATGTGTCTTCTTCTTCAGAGTCAATTGCTCCTGTACGAATTTCTGCAGAGTTTCAAGTGAAAAGAACTTCCACGAGTTAGGAAGGCACTCTGTATTTACACACACACATACACAACACACATACACACAATTTTACATGTGTGTGTGTGTGTGTATATATATATATATAAATATATATGTGTGTGTGTGTGTGTGTGTGTCACCAATGACAGCCAGTAGACCCTTTACCAGCGTCAACATACGACTTTCCATCAAATCTTGGAAGAAAATTCTCCAAATCGACTACAACACATTCCCCTTCCTTCTTAAAACATCTCGTGAGGGCACATGAGAGACACTGCTGTTGGCATACCACCGCTGTAGCTGAGACCACCTACATCTCTGGTGGTGGTATGGCAGCCGAGCAAAACATGCGTTTAATTTCTCTTCCTAGAAACGGAAATACAAAAAAAAAAAAACATTGTCCATATTCCCATGGGTGAAATCCACGGCACAGAGCACTTCAGAAACGCAGCGCTGGCACACGCACTTTTTTACGGAACGTGGTGCACGCACTTTCGGCGCAACGTGGTTCCACGCAGTTTCAACGCAACGTGGTTACACGCACTTTTTTTTTTTTTAAATCCAACACGCCGGGACTGGGGGCCCCCTACGCTCCAGCAACGTAGGGCGCGCAAACCACGTCACCGACTGATTTACGACAGGAACTCACGCTGCTAGTGAGAGCGAAAGAGAGTGCGAGTGAGAGAGAGAGAAAAGGGAGAGAGAGAACAGGGAGTCGACACGTCCTTCTGCTTCACCCGCCACCATAACACTGAGGCTATACCCCACGGGCCCCTCCCCTCTCCCTACCTCCCTCCTCCGCCACCGACACACACACACACACACACACACACACACATTGCCCTGTCCTCCCACCACGGCCAACGTGCTGTTCCGTGCCACCGATATTACCGTTGGCACCACTCTGCTGTTGTGATATGCTGCTCCCGTTACTATGTTACTGTTGCAACGTGCTGTTCCTGGCACCGCATTACCGATGGAGCCACGATATTGTTGTAACAAGCCGCTGCTCTTGGTGTACTCCTGTTGTAACATGATACTACAGCTGTCATAACACACTACTGCCGTCACTATACTACTGTTGTAACATGCCACTGCTGTCACTACACTGCTGGTGTAACACGTTACGACTGTTACTATACTGCTCTTGTAACATGCTGGGCTCTATCGCGTTGTTGTAATATAAGTTGTTGATGCTACTAAAGTTGTTACTACTGGTGTAGTATAATTTTCATCTGTGTTTAGGTAACATTTCTATGTTGTAAGTACCAGCATGTTGTTAATGATGAAGCCACAAGCATGTTGTTCATGTCACAACAACTGCCGACATGTCGTTGATGGTTCTACTGCCAATATGTTGTTGATGTTGTAACGGCCATGAACTGTTGATGTTTCAGGCGTGTCTGCATGATACTGATGTTGCAAAATTGGGAATGATGACGCTGCAACATGCAATACGTGTCGCTGAAGTTGCAACAGCCAAAATGTTATCCACGGAGGTCTTTCAACTGTACAACGAGCTGTTGCTGTTTCAGCTGCCCAACAAGTTGTTGCTGTTTCAGCTGTCACACGAGCTATTGCTGTTTCAGCTGTCCAACAAGTTGTTGCTGTTTCAGTTGTCCAACAAGTTGTTGCTGTTTCAGCTGTCCACCAAGCTGTTGCTGTTTCAGCTGTTCAATGAGCTTTTGCTGTTTCAGCTTCCAACAAGTTGTTGCTGTTTCAACTGTCCAACGAGCTGTTGCTGTTTCAGCTGTCCAACGAGCTGCTGCTGTTTCAGCTGCCCAACGAGCTGTTGCTGTTTCAACTGTCCAACGAGTTGTTGCTGTTTCTGCTGTCCAACAACCTGTTGCTGTTTCAGCTATCTAACAAGCTGTTGCTGTTTCAACTGTCCACCAAGCTGTTGCTGTTTCAGCTGCCCAACTTGCTGCTGCTGTTTCTAATGGTCACCAATGTGTTGTTGTTTCAACAGCCCAAGTAGCTGTTGCTGTTTCAACAGCCAATCCGTCTACTTGCTCCTGTAACTTCTAACCAAACTGCTGCTGTTGCCTCTTCAGGCCTACGTATACCTTTTAAGTGGAGGAAGGCGACAGACACACATACATACCAGGCGGATCTCCAATCTTTCAGTGACCTTACAGTTGCCTTAAGGTCTCTATATTTACAGTACTGTCTCTAATCCTGCCTCTCTCTCTCTCTCTCTCTCTCTCTCTCTCTCTCTCTCTCTCTCTCTCTCATCTCTCGTCTGTTACGAGGGCTGTCAGTCACCGCTTAAAGATCAGTCAGTGGGTGGGTCTCGCTTCCGCTAGATGCTTGACGAAATCATACACACACACACACACGCAAAAAAAGAATCACTGCAACATTTTCTAATGCAACTTTCAATACTCCCGGTAAACAACCTGGACTACCTTGTTCAAAGGCTTATCTGATCGTATCCGAAAGCATCAGATAAAGTCGACGATTGAAAGAAGTGTCGTTGGGAAACCTCAGTAAATCAAGGGGGTTTATCAAACTTGAATGTGATGGTCAACAGGTATCCAGTCTAAATTCCAAAGAACATTTTTATTTATTCCTCGCATAATTTAGTCTAATTACAAAAATTGCCAGACTTTTCTAATCTGAATTACCCTGCTCCATCACGTGCTTAACGTAATAACTGTGTTTAACTTGTGCTGCTAATTATTTACATGGGATTTCTTCCACCACTGTATCATCTCAGTGAATATTAAATGCTTTTAAGTGAAATGTGATCCCCTCTGTTCAGCTGTGATTCAAGCTGCGTTCGCGGAGGAGCTGTTCAAGCTGCATCTACAGCATTCACGTTCAAGCTGCCCCCATGATTCTGCCGTTCAAGCCGTCTTCACTGTGTTGCCGTTCAGGCTGTGTGTGTGTGTGCAAGGTCAAGCTGCCTTCACAGTGTTGATGTTCAAGCTGTATTCACAGTGTTGCCGCAGTTCAAGCTGCCTTCACGGTACCACCGTTCAAACCACCTTCACAGTTTTGTCGTTCAAGCTGTCTTCACAGTGTTGTCGTTCAAGCTGCCTTCACAGTGGTATCGCTCATGCTGCCTTCACAGTATTGTCGTTCAAGCTGCCTTCACAGTGTTGTCGTTCAAGCTGCCTTCACAGTGTTGTCGTTCAAGCTGCCTTCACAGTGGCGCCGCTCAAGGTGCCCAGGCGCTGTTGCTCTTCTACCACTCTTCACGCTGGTGTCATTGCAGCCGAACCCAATCTGACATTGCTGCAACTGGCACCAACATGCTGTTTTTGCTGCACAAGACTGATTTCGCTGCAGCTATCACCACATTGTTGCTGTTGCAAACTGCTACCACACCTATGCTTCTGCAATAACCATACTGTTGCTGTTGTAACAGCCAGCACACTCTTGATACTGAAGCTGCCAACACAATGTTGATACTGAAGCTGCCACCACGACGTTGCACTCGAAGCTGCCAACACACTGTTGATATTGAAGCTGCGAACACACTGTTGATACTGAAGCTGCCAACACACTGTTGATACTGAAGCTGCCAACACACTGTTGATATTGAAGCCGCCAACACACTGTTGATACTGAAGCTGCCAACACACTGTTGATACCGAAGCTGCCAACACACTGTTGATATTGAAACTACCACCACGACGTTGGTTTCGAAGCTTCCCACCACAATTTTGCCGTTGTTCTTACTACCACCACCACTGTTGCCGCGGCCTCTGCTGCTGTCATTACACCGTTCACTGCGCAGTTGCTACTACGCTGGAAATCAGAGAGAGAGAAACCTGCGAACCCCGCGAATAATAGGGGGAACCAAAGGTCCTAAAACAAGTCCACAAGTCGCAGACAACCACCCCAGGATCAAGCCAATTACACGTCTGCTTCCAACATTTTCGTGTACGTTGCCTCCACTGGCAACAGGCTATTGCGGGAATCATATCATTATCATATCTTCATTACTGCCCTAGAAAAAAGGTATGATAATGAAATATAAACCATTTTAAGGTCGTACTAGATCACACACACACCACATCCGATCCAGGGAAAGGTCACAACGCCGTCGGGTAACGAAAGAACAGAGACGGACGAACGCCGGACGCCACCTGATGGGGGGGAAAGAAAGAAAGGGAAAAAGAAAGGAGAGACAACTTCGAGCCCTCCGAAGGACGCACGTGGACCCCTAGTGGCATATAGCGAAACTAATTTAGAAAAAGAAAACGGGGCTGGGGGGGGGGACGGGGGGAGAACCCCGGTGCCCGGGAGACAGACTCCTCGACCCCCTCTCTCTCTCTCTCTCTCCCAACGGAGAGACGAGTCTGGGAAAGGGTCACGGGAGGGAGGGAGGCAGTGACGGAGAGAGAGAGAGAGAGACTCCTCTACCAACCCACGAACGAGTACCTGGGACGAGGTCTTGCCTTCACGAGGGCGGGGTCTCGAGGACAGTGTTCACAGGATGTGCCACTTCCTTCACGATTCTCTTCCCCACTTCTGCCACTTCACAAGTTCGTCTTTTATCTTCCTCTGCAGGTATCTGTACTCTCCCCCACGCAAAGGTTTTCTCTCTCTCTCTCTCACTTGTCAGAGTATTAAAAGAGGTTTCCTATCTCTATTATTTTCGTCTGGGATCTCCTCAAATCTTTTGCGTGATGCCTTTCGTTTACCTCATCGAAATGCCTTCGAGGTATCAGGGGAAGACTATACATTATCATTCCTTGCGTTAGATTTAGTGTGTGCTGTTGCGGCGTACAAACAACTTGCGTTTATGTCCTTTCCCCTAACGCAAATCCAGGTAACCGTTCGTTCATATAGTTTGTAGTGTCAGGTGTTTTAATGCTTGATTTTATTTGGTGTCAGATACTCTAATGACGCATCAATAACTCACAGGACCTCCTTTGTGTAATGGGGACCACAGAAAACCATTTCTTGCACTTCAAAATATTTGTGAAAATCGAGACTTCCGACCTCTTTTGCCTTCCTTAAGAAAATGACTGGAATCCCACCTGGTGCCGACACTGCTTCATCGCCGAGTTTAAGCGTTGCTATTGTTACTTTTTCAGATAATTTGAAATCTGTGACGGCATTCGCGTCACATTGGATACCTCGTCAATATTCTGTCTTTGTTTGCTGATGATGAATATTGATAGATTTGTACTGAACCGCTAGCAACAAGGCATATGTTACTGGGTGGATTTTCATATTTTTCTCTGACTTTGAGTGGCATAATAATATCTTTCTTTTTCTTCATTTTGCCCACATGAGGAAAATACACCACTGGGTTTTGAGAGAGAGAGAGAGAGAGAGAGAGAGAGAGAGAGAGAGAGAGAGAGAATGAAATGGTGACATTATCTGCACTGAGAGCATTTTGTCCAACAGCACCGTCCTTATATCTCTGGATCCAAAAAATGAATGCCCTGATCCTCTCAAAAGTCTTCGGTCCATAAACGTTTTATCTCAACCGTTTTCTGAATCGCTAAGAGTATTCCCATTTTCCTTTATCTCGTTCTTAAAATGGCGAACGTACTTCCTATCGAGGGCCACTCGTCTCGTCTGACGGGAGTTCGTGACGTCGTGCCTTCACCCTGTAGTAGTTCCCGAGGGCGTTGGGTTAATAATGAGGAGCAACAGCGGCCAATCAGCCCCGGGTCCTCTCGGCTCCAGCCAGACCCGCTCCCTTGAGGAGCTTCGCCATCCCGTCCGGATGTCATATTGGATCACCGTCACCAGAGTCAGTCTTTGTGACGAGAGCGCTAGACGGAACCTGAGACCCTTATATATATATATATATATATATATATATATATATATATATATATATATATATATATACATACAGAAA
>JAYMFT010247205.1:0-10962 GCA_038088735.1 Panulirus argus
ATATATATATATATATATATATATATATATATATATATATATATATATATATATATATAAAGAGAGAGAGAAAGTAAAACAAATAATTGTGGTATAGCCCTTGGATTTAACAAGGTTGCTGCTTATCCATTCTGAGTTGCTGCCCAGGTCCGAATAACGAGAGGAGATATGTATAGTAAGAGAAAGAGAACGGGTATTAGAGTGAGGAGAGAGAAGTGATGTGACGTATGTACCGTGGGGTTATGAACGTAAAGGTGAATAGTGTTAGATGCTGGAGAGAAGAGAGCAGGCGATATCACAGAATCCTGAAGGACACCACTGGTGATACAATACGAAGGAGAAGCCACTCTGTCAAGCGCCCACAGGAATGGAACGACTTGAGAAAAAGCTGTGCATCAGAGAGCAGAGAGAAGTACAAAAGCCAGAGTAAGGAAGTTTACAAAAGAAACATTTTTGCTACACCTTGTCAAGTGCTTTGGACATGCCAAAGGCCACGACAGTTTATCGTCAGGTGGTGTTGAGGGACCGTCAGCACCAACAGCTTGTGTCAGGACATCAGGTGGTGCTAAGGGACCGTCAGCACCAAGATCGTAATGTCAGAACACGATCAGCTGGTACTGAGGAAATGTCAGCACCCTCATATTGTGGTCAAGACATGATCAGCTTAAGGGATCGCTGACATTCCAAGCTTGAATCAAACTGCCATGACCTGTGATTGTCTGCTCATCACCGCTGACCTTGAGGGAAGACACGTTGTAATCAGGAAATTCCTGCATGTCCGGCTATAGCCGTGTACCCAGCTTAATTTGAAAGGACTCAGGTCCTAGGGAGAGTGTGACCCAGATTCTCTGTGTCTCGGGTACAGGATGGCTTGTGTACAGTGTGTCCAATGTACATATCTATTCTGCCTAGTACAGTGCTCTCCTTGTACTCTGTATTCCAGGCAAGATGTACCGAGTGTAGTACCAACTAGTAAAACTATTCCATGATTACTGTACATCCCAGGTTACAATGTTTAAAGAATTGTGTGTCTCAAATAGAGTTGTGTTGAGTAGAGTGCGCCCCTTATACAGCGTCCATATATGGTACAATGCACCACAGATACAACCTATCCCCTGAGCATTGTGACCAGGATGGTGTGTGTACCTGGTATTTGTAGGGATCCAGTACGGTGTCTCTAATGTACGGGGTCCCTGGTACAGTAGGTTCCTAATGTATCATGTCCCTAATACAGTGCACATCTGGTGTATTATGTCCCTGATACAGTGTGTTCCTGGTGTATTATGTCACTGGTACAGTGTGTCGCAGATGAATGGAAGTTTGCCAATGTAACACCGATATTCATAAAAAGTAATTAGTCACTGCTCAGAAATTATCGTCCAATCAACTTAACGTCTGTAGTTGGAAAACTCATGAAGACCATCATTCGAGATACAACTATAAACCTTTTAGATGACCACCACTTAATAAAAGATTCTCAGCATGGTTTTCAACGATATTGCTCATGTTTGACAAATTTGCTTGATTTCTTTTATGATATAATTAACACGTATGACGAAAGAAAAGCAGCCGACATCTATCTAAATTTTCAAAAAGCATTCGATAAGGTTCCGCATCAAAGGTTACTAGCAAAAATTAAGTCACATGGCATTGATGGGCTTGTACTTTGGTGGATAGGATTTTGGTTGACTGACCGTAGACAAAGAGTTGTGATTGATGGTCAAGTCTCAGAGTAGTTAGACGCAACATGTGGAGTGCCACAAGGATCAATCTTGGGACCAGTTCTCTTTTTCATATACTGATAATGGACTGCATTGCAAGATATAAAGATTCGCTGATGGAACAAAGCTGGGTGATAAGTCTACAAATTAACTTGAATGTCTACAGTTTCCAATCGACATAGACAAACTGATGAACTAGGCTCATAGGTGTCAAATGAATTCTAATATCATTAAGTGCAAAATTTTTCATATCGGTAACAAAAACGAAGAGGCAAGGTGCTGTATGAATTCTTTTGAACTGCAAAAGGTAATTGAGGGAAAAGACTTGGGCATTATAATCTCTGGTGGCCTAAAACCAAGTAAGTAGTGCACAGCAGCAGTGAAAAGAATAAAGAAAATCCTTGGATTCATAGGCAGGGCCATCGAATTTAAATCCAGGGAAATCATTCTTACTTTCTATAGTTCATTAGTTCGCCCCCATCTTGAATACTGTGTTCAGTTTGGGTCATCCTAAAAAAGAAAAGAAAATACATAAGAAAGAATGGAAAGAGTTGAGCATTGAGTTGCCGAAATCATATCCGAGAACAGATTAAACAACTTGAATCTATTTAGCTTAGAAAAGAGAAGGTTAAAAGCAGATCTAATAGAAGGATTCGAAATAATCAAAGGCTTTGATAATCTTGAACTATCAGGTTACTTACGACTTCATTCGTCTGATTTCACTCATAGTAATGGATACAAACTCGTGGACAAACGTTTCACCTCCCATGAGACGAAGTGCTATTTCCTCAACAGGACTGTTAACATTTGGAACGATTTGCCAATCACAGTGGTTCAAAGCAATGATATAGATACGTTTAAGAACAGACTTGATGAATATTTCGCTTCAAGTCCACGACTTGCATCATTTGCGTCGCCTTAGTCACATTTACAATTTGCAGGATATTCTCTGAATTATCTGTATACATTCTAACTTTGCTACACTAATCTGTGAGATTCTGTTATCTTCCACTATAACAAACAACCTCGAAAGGACCCAGTGGTCTGTTGTTATTTGAATTTCTTTGTATTCCTCTCACCCATATCATTTCCTCTTTTCCAAAAGCCTCTATAAACCTTCAACCTTGACTCTACCATGTAATGATCAGACATCTCACTAGCTACCCCTCTCAATACATCCACATCCAAGAGTCTCTCAACTGCACGCTTATCAATCAGCACATAATCCATTAATGCCCATATTCCATCACCCCCACTTACCCACGTATACTTATGTATATCCTTCATTTAAAACCAGTTATTCCTAATCATCAGCCCTTTTCAGGAGACAATTCCACAAACTGTTCACCATTTTCCTTCACTACACCGGTTACCCTATGTCCCCCGATGATACCTTCAGTTGCCACATTACCCACTCTCGCGTTCAAATTACCCATCCCTGACACTCGATCCTTTGCATCAAAACTGCTGACCCACTCACTCAGCTCCTCCAAAACACTCGTCTCTCTTCCGTAGTTCTCTCATCTCCAGGTGAATAGGTACTAATAATCGCCCAACTCTCGTATTCCACTATCAATTTTACCCAAAGCAGTCTGGGGCTTACATTCTTTTACTCCTTTACACATTCCCATAACCTCTCTTTCAACAGTAGTGCTACCCTGGAATTAGCTCTCGCCCTCACTAAAACCCTGATTTTACTCCTAAGACATTCTCAAACCATTTTCTCCTTTACTCTTGAGCTTTGTTTCACTCAGAGCCAGAACATCCAGGTTCCTCTCCTCAAACGTACTGCCTCTTTATCCCATACAAGTCTTCTTTTGGCATCTTCTGTTCCAGCTTTTAGAAATAAGAATACAAGGAGGGAAGGGTTTCCAGCCGCCAGTGGGAGGGCCTGGGGCCGCGGGGAATGGGAAGGCGTAGGGCCGGGAGTGCTATTGGTGGGAGGGCGTGGGGTCGCGACTTGTATGAGCGGGAGGCCGTGGGGTCGTGAATGGTATGAGTGGGAGGCCGTGGGGTCGTGGATGGTATGAGCGGAGAGCGTGCGGTCGTAGGTAGTATGAGTGGGAGGGCTTGGAGGCACGGGTGGTGTGAGTGGCAGGGCGTTGGGCCGCGGTTGGTGGGAGGGCGTGAGGCCGTGAGTGGTATAAGTGGGAGAGCTTGGGGCCGTGGTTGGTATGAGTGGGAGGGCGCAGGGCCGTGGGTGGTATGAGTGGGGAGGGTGTGGGGTCGTGGATGGTATGAGTGGGAGGGCTTAGGGCAGCGGGTGGAATGAGTGGGAGGTGGTGGGGCCGTGGATGGTATGAGTGGAAGGGCATGGGGCAGTGGGTGGTATGAGTGGGAGGAGGTGGGACCGCGGGTGGTATGAGTGGGAGGGCTTGGGTGCTGTGGGTGGTATGAGTGGGAGGAGGTGGGACCGTGGATGGTATGAGTGGCAGTACGTGGGCAGCGGGTGTTATGAGTGGGAAGAGGTGGGGTCGTGGGTGGTATGAGTGGGAGGACGTGAGGCAGCGGGTGGTATGAGTGGGAGGACGTGGGCCGCGGATGGTATGAGTGGGAGGACTTGGGGTCGTGGGTCCGTATGAGTGGGAGGGCATGGTGCTGTGGGTAGTATGAGAGGGAGGACGTGGGGCCGCGGGTGGTGTGAGTGGGAGGGCGTGGGCCGCGTGTGTTATGAGTGGGAGGAGGTGGGGTCGTGGGTGGTATGAGTGGGAGGATGTAGGGACGCGGGTGGTATGAGTGGAAGGGCGTGGCAGCAGGTGGTATGAGTGGGAGGACGTGGGGTCGTGAGTGGTATGAGTGGGAGGACGTGGGGTCGTGGGTGGTATAAGTGGGAGGGCGTGAAGCCATGGGGGGTATGAGTGGGAGAACGTGGGGCCATGGGTGGTATGAGTGAGAGGGCGTGAGACCGTGAGTGGCATGAGTGGGAGAACATGGGGCCATGGGTGGTATGAGTGAGAGGGCGTGAGACCGTGAGTGGCATGAGTGGGAGGACGTGGGGCCGCGGGTGGTATGAGTGGGAGGGCGTGGGGCCGTGGGTGGTATGAGTGGGAGGACGTAGGGCTGCGGGTGGAATGAGTGGGAGGGCGTGGGCCGAGGGTGGTATGAGCGGGAGGACGTGAGGTCGTAGGTGGTATGGGCAGGAGGGCGTGGGGCTGTAGGTGGTATTAGTGGTAGAACGTGGGGCCGCGGGTGGTATGAGTGGGAGGGCTTGGGGCTGTGAGTGGTATGAGTGGGAGGACGTGGGGCAGCGGGTGGTATGAGTGGGAGGGCGTGGGGCCGTGAGTGGGAGGACGTGGGGCCGCGGGTGGTATGAGTGGGAGTTCTTGGGGCTGTGGGTGGTATGAGTGGGTGGACGTGGGGCCGCGGATGGTATTAGTAGGAGGGCGTGGGCCGCGGGTGTTATGAGTGGGAAGAGGTGGGGTCGTGGGTGGTATGAGTGGGAGGACGTGGGGCCACGGGTGGTATGAGTGGGAGGACGTGGGGTCGTGGGTGGTATGAGTGGGAGGGCTTGGGGCTGTGGGTGATATGAGTGGGAGGTCGTGGGGCCGCGGGTGGTGTGAGTGGGAGGGCGTGGGCCGCGGTTGGTATGAGTGGGAGGAGGTGGGGTCGTGGATGGTATGAGTGGGAGGACGTAGGACCGAGGGTGGTATGAGTGGAAGGGCGTGGGCAGCAGGTGGTATGAGTGGGAGGACGTGGGGTCATGAGTGGTATGAGTGGGAGGACGTGGGGTCGTGGGTGGTATAAGAGGGAGGGCGTGGGGCAGTGGGTGGTAGGAGTGGGAGAACGTGGGGCCATGGATGGTATGAGCGGGAGGGCGTGAGGCCGTCAGTGGCATGAGTTTGAGGGCGTGGAGCCGCGGGTGGTATGAGTGGGAGGGCGTGGGGCCGTGGGAGGTATGAGTGGGAGGGAGTGGAGCCGCGAGTGGTATGAGTGGGAGGGCGTGGGGCCGCCAGTGTTGTACTCATACATAGTTAACAGGTCAGTTCTCGGATGCAGGGAGCGGGTGGCCACCTCCAGCACTCACGGTCTACTTGACCTTGTACCACACTACCCATTGTTTACCTGTGTTACTCGATATCTATCAATAATCCCTCTTCCATATGACTCGTCTTTTGTTAGAGAGTAATAGGGGAATGAATCGAGTCTTTGTTTACACCATGACGTTCGTTCTTATCACCGAGACGAACATCTTCCTCACGTGGCGGACACCTGCGATCTCGTCTGCACTCCTTCCTATCGCTCGAAACGTTGGACACTCGTTATGATTCATATTTATCACGCATAAGCCATAGCCATTCTTACCATGTATCTGATATTATGTGGGCTTTTGTGACGTCAGTTTACGGCAAACTGGGGGCGTCTGATGATTGATTATGATTAATAAACAGCCTTTACTGCGTGGCAGGTAGGGCTACCAACCTCCCCGACCGGGATTATCGATCACTCGGGCGGGTTGTCGCCCCTGAGCCGGGGAAAGTTTTCGCTCTAATATAATTCCGCCTCACCGCAGGTCCCACTGGCAACCTCAGCGTCGTGATGTACAAGAAACGAAATATTGAAATCAGATTCGCTGATTAATTTCCCCTCAAGGACACAATGTGGTGGAGAATAAAGGCGAATTAGATAAAGCGACGAGAGAGTCGAGCAACTGTATCAAAATTCCACCTGTTCGCGGGTGACCAGCTGAAGTGGCGCTCAGACGAGCAGTGTCGCCGCCTGACCTGCCTTCACCCGGCCTGACCTTCCCTCATCTGACCTATCCTGCCCTCACCTGGCCTGACCTGCCCTCATCCATCCTGATCTGCTCTCACCTGGCCTGTCCTTCCCTCACTCGACGCATACAAGGAATAGAAAGTACTTAGGAAACTTTTGGGCTATGGGAACTTCGTTACTGATGAATCCGCGTGGATGACTTCACTGTTTAGATTAAGCAATGAAATTGACTGCAGTGTCATCAGATAATGAGTGAATAGTGAAAACAGTGAGTTGATTTATATCAATGAATGTGACACGAGTGAAGGTGACGACCTCGACGGTGAACGATGAAGGTGACGACCTCGACAGTGCAGAGTGAAGATGTGATGCTTGGTAAGTTGAGGTGTCACTTTCGACACTGTCATTTGTGTGTTGAAATGGCCGAGCGCTATGATGCAGCCTAGGGCCACGATAGGGTCCTCCTTAGATATGCTGGGCTGGCCTTTCACCTGACCCCTCCAGTGTCAAGTCAAAAGCTGGACCACCACACCCGAAGGTTGCCCAGTCTTGCCCACGGTTGTGTCACCTTGATCATGTGGGTCAACAGCTTGAAATTGCCAATATGATAATTACACTGAAACTCACACCCCATCACACTCTTCGCCATAGTCATGTATCCAAGTGCCGTTGGCAACAAGCAAACACAAACAGCAGCAGGTCACAGTCGAATTCTACTAGCTCTCGTTCACCTGAAATTATTGTCATTTCATCTAATAACATGATAAAGGCAGAGCAGATCTGTAGAGAATGTAGGTTGTAGACAGCAGCCGCCCAGGGAAGTGCTACCCTCCTGAAGACGCGTTTGGATTGCAGATCTATTTCCACTTTAATTACGACTAAGTTCCTTGGCTTAACTTTACACATCTTGACACACCACACAACTTTCCTTCTCTTTTTACATCTTCACACACTCCCTCGTCCTCTCTCTCTCTCTCTCTCTCTCTTTCACACACACACACGTACTCGTTTTCAAGCCTTGGCTTTGTCAAGAACTTGTCTCCGTAACTAACGTCTTTAATATGAAATGAAAAAAGAAAACATCAATTCTTCTTATCTATTCGCTCATCCAGCATGGGGAAGCACCAGGAGCTGACGGACAGCGGCTTCATTTGCATGTATCCAGTCTGTAGCTGTCTTACCTACACCAGAATCTATCACCCACAGCCAGGCCCTAAGATGGCTCCCTGGTGTTATGTCTTGGCTCAGTCCATTAGGATCCCCGCATAAAACACATCGATCTAATTCTTTCTATCCAATGCTCACATCTTGGATGTTCAGGCCCCGCTACCCCAAAGCCCCCTTCACTCCATCCTCCCATCTCATCCTCTCCCTTCACCTCTAACAGGTAGATCTTTGTGAATGTCTCTTCGCTCGTCCTCTCCTTTTGCCCATACCATTTCAGCCTACCTTGACTTGGCCCCGTCGGTCAAACGCTGGCTACGAAACCTCTCCTTGACGCTGTCATTTACTCCGTCAACCTCTCTCACGCCACATATCGACTTCAAACATTTTCTCAGCAGCATATTCATGTTCTTATTCTATTTGTCTGCAAGGCTTAAGACGGGCGTTTACCAGTAAGATAGATACATCACGCGACGCGTCTTCTGCGTTGCATATCGTTCATCTTGTGATGATTTTCTCGCCGGAGTCATTTCAGGTTTGTCGTTCGTGGCGTAATATTCAGTCGAACATATTCACTGCCAGCATGTCTTCTGTATGGGACATACGTCTCTGCAGAGTGACATTTCCCATTTACTGAACCGTACTATTTTATATCGTACTTTAATTCAGTTTTCATGTTGGAGGTGTTCGTGTGTTCTAATGACTGGTTCAGCAGTACTTATTTCTTGGCTAGTGGTTGTCATCCAGGTACTGGTAATGGGTGAAGACTTCCCGTGCAGCAAGTGGCACGGCCCCTCGTACTCTGCTCAAGTTGCCCCCCACACACGCCGTACCATCGGTCCTTATCTTCACCGCACTGAACCTGTCCGCCTCGGGTCTGGCCTTTGGCGCGAAATACGTCGTATCTAATACTGTAACTGTATTGTACAGACTGTACCATTTATGGAAATAGCTGATGAATATACCAATACAGACATCAAATATGTCATACTGCCGTGCATACTCATACTGAGATGTGAAATTATACCGAATTTTTGAGCTTCCATGAAATGTATTTTGTAATATGATCAAACTATTGTCTTCATCTTATGTCGCCTGATATTGTGAAAAAGATGTTTAAGAAGTAGTGGACAGCCTTAACACGCTGGCATACCGAACCTAACGGCAAGTTTGCCTCTGTGATATCCAGACTGACTCTGTGAACTTTATACGACGTTTTGAGCTGTTGCCATACTAAGTTTTACATGACGTTTGAGTTGTCATCTTAATAACTTTACACAACGTTTGAGCTGTACCGTACTAACTTTACTTGGCTTTTGAGCTCTACCACGCTGATTTACATGAGCAGTACCATACTGACTTTACATAACTTTCAAGCTGTACCATGCTAAAGCTAAAGGACGTTTGAGTTTTGCCATACTAACTTAACACGCCATTTGAGCTGTAACATACTTACAAAACATGACGTTTGAGCTGTACCACGCTAACTTTAAACGACGTTTGAGCTGTGCCATGCTAACTTTACATTAACTTTGAAATGTACCATAGTATTTCTTGATGATGTTTCAGCTGTACCATTGTAACTTTACATGACTTTTGAAATGTATCTTAGTAACTTTGCATGTCGCTTGAGAGTGTACCATTCTAACTGTATGAAGTTTGAGCTGTACCATACTAACTTTACATGATGTTTAGTCTGTGCCATACTAATATTACATGGCGCCTGAGCTGTACCACGATAGCTCTAAATGGCGTTTGGGCTGTACCATACTAACTTTACATGAGGTTTGAAAGGTACCATAGTAACTCCACATGATGTTTGAGCTATACCATGCTAACTTTAACTGACGTATGAGTTGTAACATACTAAACAAAACTTAACGTTTGAGCTGTACCACGCTACCATTACATGGCATTTGAGTTTTACCATAATAGCTTTTCAGTTTCGTCATACTGACACACAGCCCTGCCATTGCTCTATCAACGCCCAAGATCATTTCTATAGCAACTTTCGTTACGTCAGATGGTAGTTTGTATATCTATCGTGCGAATGACAAGAGAAGTTTGATGTTCCTGACGTTAAGTCTTATTGTGCACACGAGTGGAGACCTATGTGCACATGACTTGAGACCTACTGTGTACCTGATGGTGCGATCCTTAAGCACGACTCTACGTTCCTTAAGCACGATAGTACTATCCTTAGCGAAACGAGACGAGACGGCACAAGACGAGACAAGGCGAGACGGCATAAGACCAGACAAGACGAGACGGAACAAGACAAGACTAGACAGGACAAGGCGGGACGGCACGAGACGAAACTAAACGGGACAGGACGGGACGAGGCGGAACGAAACAAGACGGGACGGAACGAAACGAAAGAGACGGGACGGGACAAATCGACACGAAATGAGACGAGGCGGGAAAAGACAGGACCGTAAGGGACGGATCGAGACAAGACGGAAAGAGATGGTTCAAGATTTGACGAGGTGGAACGAGGCGAAAGGAGACGAGACAAGAAGGTAAAGGACAAGAAAGGGCGAAAAGAGACGGAAGGGGATGAGACGAGACGAGACGAAGCTCGAGCAAGAGAAGACTGAGCAGACATGAAAAGAAGAATGGAGGGCGAGAGCATTTCGTGGTCTGTCACGGGAAGGAACGCTGAGAGGGTACTACACGGTGCATGAGGGAAGGGTAGAGTCGCCTGGCTGGAGTTAGAGTTATTGGGTAAAGGAAGAGGAAAGTCGCTGTTCTGGCAGACAGAGAGAGAAAGAGAGAGTGTGTGTGTGTGTGTGTCGTCGGGACAGGAAAGCGAGGGAGAGATGTTATGGCAAAGACTGTTAGGGACACATATAGTTAAGGATCGGGAAGACCCACCAGCGGAGGGGAAGGAGAGGTCGTCACAGCATCTCTGGCTAACGAAGCGTTTCGTCTCCCGAATGGCATCGCTGCAATGGTTACAGCCACAGATGAAAGCTGAGTGAGAGTCGGAAGAGGGAGAGGTTATCCAGGTGAGGTGTGTCGGGACCTCTAACAGAAAAGTAATGGCTGAATCGCAGATTAAGAGAAGGAATATTCCTATAAGAGGAGGGAACATATGCCTGCTACAGAGGCACCATTCCAGGAGAAAATGTGATTATCCCAAGGAAAGTCAAAATAAAGAATTCCCTTAAGGTAGTCCAGTCAGTGATACTGATGAGTCAGTACTGACATTTAGAAGGGCAGGTGGAGGAGATGTGGTTGGCAAAAAAGACATTTACAAGAGTTTAGTCGGATGAAGCTTTGGAACTCTCTCATGTCTTTCCCAATAACTATGACCTGGCTCATTTCAAGAGACATGTTTTTCACTTTCTCAAAAATTTGTAAA
>JAYMFT010247216.1:0-10961 GCA_038088735.1 Panulirus argus
GGGGGTTGCAGAGGTGTTCATGGACAATCTAGGGTATTGCAGAGGTGTTTCTTGACACTGTATAGGTTTACAAAGGTCCTCCTGGGCAGTAGAGGGTGAAAAGGTTTCTCTGGGCACTCCAGAGGGTTGCAGATGTGTTTCTAGATGCTCTAGGAGGTTTCAGTTGTTTTTCTGAACAATTTAAGAGGTTGCAAAGGTATTTTTGGTTATTCTAGGAGATTTAGAGAACTTTCAGGATGTCTTGAGGTTACAGGAGTGTTTCTGGATACTCTTGGGGGTTGCAGGGTTATTTTTGTGTTGCTTGAGGGTAATGAAAGCGTTCTTGGACTATCTAGTGGTTTCAAAGATGTTCCTGAACATTTTAGAAATTTATAGACTTATTATATGGATGCTAATGGTTTGTGGAGGTTTTCAGGGACCACATAGAAGATTTTAGAGGTTGTTTTTAAAGTCTATACATTTACAGAGGAGTTCCTGGACAGTAAGAGTTGGAGAGGTTTCTCTGGACTCTCCAGGGGGTTGCAGAGGTGTCCCTGGACATTCTAAGGGGTTGCAGTGTTTTTTTCTTTAGAGTCTAGGAGGCTGTATAGGTGCTTTTAGAATTCTAGTAGATTGTAGGTATGTTTTGGAGAAAGTTAGGAGGTTATAGATGTGTTTCTAGACATTCATGGGGTTTCAGTGGTTATTTTGTGTCTAGAGGATTTCAGAAGCTTTCCATGACATTCTAGAGGGTTACAAAAGAGTTATTAAACATTCTAGGGGATTGTAGAGTTGTATTATGGATTCTGAGGGGTTACAGAGGTGTTCAGAAACAATCTAGGGTATTGCACATTTGTTTCTTGGCACTTTACGGTTTACAGAGGTGATCCTGTATTGGAGGGTTGGAGAAATTATGTGGACACTCGAGGATGTTGTAAAAATGGTTTTAGACAATCGAGAGGGATGCATTGGCTTTTTTTTTTTTAGACAAACTAGGGTGTTGCAAAGTTGTTTCTAGATATCCTAGGTGGTGGTTGAGGTGTTTCTTTACATTTTAGGATGTTGCAGATGTGGTTTTGGATAATCCTGGGTGTTGTAGATGCATTTTTGTGTATCTAGAGGGTGACAAGGTGTTCTTGAACAATCTAGTGGGTTACAAATGTGTTCCTGAACATTCTAGGGAATTGTGCAGTTTTTTATGGATTTCAGGGGATTGCAGAGGCTTTCGAGCACAATCTAGAGGATTACAGAGGTGTTGCTTGACACTCCATGGGTTTAGAGATATTTTCCTTGTCAGTGGAGAGTTGGAGAGGTTTCTCTGGACAGTCCAAGAAGTAGCAAAAGTGTTCCTGGGCACTTTAGCTGGTTGCATTGCTTTTCTGGTTAATTGAGGGGGCTGCAAATGTGTTTTTGGATATTCTAGGAGGTGTAGAGGTGTTTCTGGACACTTTACGAGGTTGCTTAGTTAATTTTGTGTCATAGAGGTTAACAATAGTGTTCTTGGACAGTGCAGTGGCTGCAAAGGTGTTCCTGTACATTTTAGGGGTTTGTAGAATTGTGTTATGGATTCTAATGGTTTGTGGAGGTTTTCCAGGACCACAAAGGAGACCATAGAGGTGTTTTTTTAATCTTTCTCTTTAGAGAGGTGTTCCTAGACACTAGAGGGTTGGAGAGGTTTCAATGGCCTCTCCATTGGGTTACAGAAATGTTCCTGGACATTCTAGGGGGTTGCAAAGGTGCTTTTAGATATTATAGTAGGCTGTAGTTATGTTTTGGGCCACTGTAGCAGGTTACAGATGTCTTTCTAGATATTCTTGTGGGTTGCAGAGGTAATTTTAGGTCTCTAAAGTCTTTCATAAATTTTCCTAGTTAATCTAGTGGATTACAAAGGTGTTGCTTAACATTGTTGGGGATTTTAGGATTTTTTATGGATATCAGAGGGTTGCAAAGACATTCATGAACAATCCAGGGGGATTGCAGAGATATGTCTTGATGCTCCTTGGGCTTACAGATGTTTCCCTTGACAGTAGAGGGTTGGAGAGGTTTCTCTGGACACTGAAGGAAGTTGTAGAATGTTCCTGGGCACTCTAGCATGTTGCAGTACTTTTCTGGTTAATCAAGGGGGCTGCAAAGGTGTTTTTAGCAATTCTAGGAGTTTGTAGATTTTTTTCTGGACACTCTAGGATGTTTCGGAAGTGTTCCTGGACAGTATAGGGGGCTCAAAGGCTTACATGGGTACTAGGGTGCTTCAAAAGTGTTTCTTGAGAATTTTCGTAGTTGAAAAGGTGTTTCTGGGCAATGTAGGGCACTGGAAATGCATTATTGAAAACTCTAGGGGTTTCGTTGATCTTTCTGGACACTTTAGGAGGTTGGAAAAGTGTTTTTGTGTCCATAAAGGGTTTCAGATTTCTTCCTGGACAATCTAGTAGGTTACAAAGTTATTCCAGGTCATTGTAGGGGGTGTAGAGTTGTTTTATTGGATCTAGGGGCTGTAGAGGTGTTCTGGGACAATCTAGGGTATTGCAGAGATGTTTCTTTACACTCTGTGGATTTACAGAGATGTTCCTGGACACTAGAGGGTTAGAGAGGCTCCTCTGGATGCTCCAGCTGTTTGCAGAAGTGTTCCTAAACACTAGATGAGGTTACACTTGTTTTTATGGACAATCTAGGGTAATGCAAAGGAGTTTCTAGATATTTTAGGGCATTGCAGAGTATTTTGTAGACACTCAAGAAGGTTGCAGATGTGTTTCTTAACACTCTTTGTGATGGATAGGTATTTTTTTTCTATTTACAGCTTTAGGAAGGTATCTCTTAATATTTTAGGGGCTAGTGGAGTTGTTTTATAGATTTTAGGGGGTTGCAGAGGTGTTCATGTACAATCTAGGGTATTGCAGAAGTTTTTCTTGACACTGTATAGGTTTACAAAGGTGCTCCTGGACAGTAGAGGGTTGAAAAGGTTTCTCTGGGCACTCCAGAGGGTTGTAGATGTGTTTGTGGATGATCTAGGAGGTTTCATTGTTTTGTCTGAACAATTTAAGAGGTTGCAAAGTGTTTTTGGTTATTATAGGAGGTTTAGAGAAGTTTCAGGACATTCTGTGAGGTTACAGGTGTGTTTCTGGATACTCTTGGGGGTAGCAGAGTTATTTTTGTGTCTCTTGAGGGTAATGAAAGTGTTCTTGGAGCATCTAGTGGTTTCAAAGATGTTCCTGAACATTTTGGAAGTATATAGACTTATTTTATGGATGCTAATGGTTTGTGGAGGTTTTCAGGGACCACATAGAAGATTGTAGAGGTTTTTAAAGTCCATACATTCACAGAGGAGTTCCTGGACAGTAGAGGGTTGGAGAGGTTTCTCTGGACTCTCCAGGGGGTTGCAGAAGTGTCTCGGGACATTTTAAGGGGTGTATGAATGAAATAGAATAAAGGGTGAAATTGTGAATTTGAACAGCATGCAGAAGTTTGATATGTTGTATGATTGTAGAATTACAGAAACAGCAGGTACACACACACACACACACACACACAACTGCTGGACAATTCATTTTTGCGTGATGTGAAAATGATTTTTGATAAGAAATTCGTAGTAAGTCGTCAGAACAGACACGACCAGTGAAATTTAGGATGCTATAAATGATCTCAGAGGACTTAAGGATGGCTTCATTTTCCTACCACAAAAACCAGCTGCTTTGTCTGATGCATTAAAGACATTCGTATATTTTTTTTCGTTCGAATCCCAGGTAACTGCCCAAGCAGCCTATATGCCAGCATCAACATTTCAGTGCAGGCATTGAGGATCAACCTATTACAATAGATATATGTAGGTATCAACGAGCCCTATCCAAATTCCGTCTTAAGAAAAGTTTAAATATGAGTCAAGCCAACTGGGATTCGTATAAAGAAGAACTTACAGACCACAAAATTTCAGATTTAGACGGAAAGACAATAGATGACGTTGATCTTGAAATAGAAAAATTACATAATGCAGTAACAACAGCAAAAGGCAATGCTGTACCCACCACCAACTACAGAACATTACCTTGCAATAAATCTAGGGAGAAATTAAGAATTATTCAGGCAATGTATGTCCAAACTAAACAACACATAGAACGCTTTGGAGGAAACGCCATTTTAATGAGAAACATCAGACAGTTACCGCTAGAAATGAGTGCAGAATATATGAAACTAAACCAAGAAAAATGGAATAAATCAATCACTAATTTAGGCCTAGAAAAAGACTCAAAAAATTTCTGCAGATCTATTCCTAACATGATGGGCTCAGATAAAATCAATGTCCAATACATCAAAGATCATAATGGGACTAAATTGTGTGAAGATGAAGAAAAGGAAGTGGCATTTCGAAGAGTATGGTCAAATATCTTCAGAATATCCGAAGAAGAAAATGAGAACTTTGATGAGGAGCATGAAAATGAAATAAAAGACTGGTTAAGCACCCGCCTGGACCGCATAACACCCAATGAAGTAATTGATATACAAAGACTAGAGAAACTTGGTAAAATTACAGAAGGTGAACTACTGCACAGCCTTCGTAGTTTTTGAGAAAAGGCTGCAGGATTTAGCAGTATCACAAGAAATATGCTCTTCAACCTTTCCTAAAATGCCATCAAACCTTTAGTTGAAATATTTAATGCCTGCCTTGCTTCGGGATACTTCCCAGACATATCAAAAAAGAGCGAAGGTCATATTCATAACAAAGGATGGCTTAGATCCAACATCAATCATTAATTATAGACCCATCTCACACTTAGAAATTACGGGGAAATTATTAGATAAAATAATAAAAAAACAGATTAATGACTCAGAAGCAAATAACCTAATCAACTCCACACAACATGGCTCTAGAAAGAAGAGAGGCACTCAAACAGCCATAGCTGCAGTAACTGAAATATTGGCAATAGAAAAAGCAATAAAAGATCAAGTCAATCTTGTCATAAGGGACGTCTCCAAAGCATTCAACAAAGTTTGGCATACAGGTCTAAAGTATGAATTATTACAACTGGGGCCCCCAAAACCCTATGAACAATTATTGTGTGATTACTTGGAAGATCAGGAAGCATACTTAAGTATCAGAGAGTACACTGGACCACCCATACAACGACTAAGTGGAGTCCCACAAGGTGGTTGTCTCTCTCCAACACTGTTCATCTTGTATACATCGGATATGCCCCCACCAACACGGTACAGTGGATATTTAATGTATGCTGACGATATTAGACAAATCATATCGTATCCAGGGAAATCACAAGCAATGATGGCAAAACATACCACCACAGCTATAGAGAGTATTAATGATTTTGAATATAAATGGAAAAATAAAACTAGCATCAATTAATTCAAAATCATTCCTATAGCGAAGATAAAAACAGATCCGATAATTGTTCAGGGAAATCTTTATCCATACACTAGAGAGGGTACTTTGTTGGGTTTGAGAATTACCAGCAGAGGCATATCGAACTTTGTCACCCAAAAAGTACTCAGAACAAGAGGTATACTGGATAAACTGCAACGATTTCGGTACTTGCAACTCAAAAATAAGAAAGAATTATACACAGCTTTAGTAAGATCAGCGTTGGAATATCCACCAATTCCACTACACACCATCAAACACACAAACATGAGGAAGCTACAAGTAGTTCAAAACAAGGCTCTACGATTTATATTTGACATTAATTACCCAGAAACACGGAAATGGGAAGAACTACACCAGAGAGCGGATCTCCCACCAATTAACGTTTTACTTCATGAAAGAGCGAAAACCATCTGGGGAAAAAATTGAAGAACTAATTCAGAAACTTTGCAAAATTGGATTACTGAAAGAAAACATGGAAAAAAGACATCATTGGTTTACGAGTAGTAGACAACTGACAAAATCAAACAACCCAACACCAAAGTATACATAACAGATGGGGTAAGCAGCCAGTACCACAAGGACCTGGTGAGCCCCCCCGGAAAAAATTACATCTAAAGAATTAGTAAATACTTAAAGTCCTAAGCCCTAAAAAACTATTAAAAGATGGGGAACGCAGCCAGTAACACAAGGACCTGGTGAGCCCCCCAAAAAAACCTTAAACAACACAGCAATGGCTATCTGGACCGCAACAGCTTAGTGACATAAAACACCAAAATGTGACAAAAGCCTGACGGCTAAGAACACCCACTAAAGTAAAAGAAATTCTAAATTTTCAGTATAATCAATGTAGTTCTCTGGATGATCCCGGAGTCTTTTATACTTTTTCTATACTTCCCTTTTCATACTATTCTCCTCCTCATACAACCTCCCATCACCACTCCCTCCAAAACCTTCCCAACATATTCCATCCCCCATTCCCGACCTTCCAATCAACGCCAAGACTAAAGAAACCTACATCTTTACTTCAGCCACAAGACAAGACCTCCTGCAGTACCTGATTAAGCCCTCTTACGAGGAGGATCCTAGTTCTGAGGAGATCATGGCGACGTTGCGGGAATCTTGGTCGTTCGAAGAATGCTATGAGGCTCGTAGGGTCGGGAGAGCAGTAGGCGAAGAAGGACAGTGGTACTTGGAACACAGCCTTATGCCAGACGACGGCAACTTCTGCAGGCTCATTCCCACCGCCGGGAGTGTGCAACAGACGTGTTTGTGCTGGAATAAGCTGAGACTCCTCCTCTGAAGCGGTAGTTTGAGCGAAGGTTAGTTAGCTCCAGATATAGGAGTCCTTGAGGAAAACACGAAGATACATCTTTGATTTCCAACAGACTCCATGAACGAACGACAACAGTCAGAATTAGAAGACAAAAGAAGAAAAACTAGACCAGTACAGCAAAGACAACGACGAAGACCTAGAATTCTACTTGGTAACAAACGTCGGAAACACATCCTTCCGCACGACAGTGAACAGCCTCCTCCTCCTTGTTAGACAACTTCCCGAGGCACTTATAGACCATTTTTTCCCCCCTCCTTCATTTCTGGATCCCGGTGTTACTGGTTTACGAGTGACACTCGGCTTTGTCTTGAGCGAGGGATGCCCGCGGCTGGGGACTGGTCACGACGACGGAGACAGAGAGTCATGGATATAAAATGTAAATACGTACCATTTGTGCGGTAATGGCGGTACCCCTAGAAGGGAAGAGGATGGGTCCACAACAGGAGGAAATTCTTGTCTCCCTGTTTCCATAGGATCTCTCTCTCTCTCTCTCTCTCTCTCTCTCTCTCTCTCTCTCTCTTACTTCTGGCTACTGTTGTTCGTTCATGGAATCTGTTGGAGGTCAAAGAGCATTTTCATGATTTTCTCAATGCATTATATATCTGGAGTCAATCAAGTGCCCAAATCTGCAGTTGACACAAAGATCGGCAGTGCCATATATTAAATGAAGAAAATAGGCAGAGATTACAAGAGGATCTAGAAGAAATCGCTGAATGGTCTAACAAATGACAAATGCCATTTAACGTCAACAGACATCAGCTGTTCCAAGTAGGAAACCTAAAAAAAAACTTTTGTTTTATTAAGAACTGATGGGCCAGAAGATAGAGGACGCCCCTAGTGTGAGAGATCTAGGGGTCACTGTCTCCAATAACTTCAAATTCTCCCAGCACTGCAATGAAATTGGTAAGAAAGCGAATAGGATGCTTGGGTCTATTTAGCAGAAACTTTACGTACAAAAGCAAGGAAGTGATATTTCCACTAAACCTAAGTCTAGTTAGACCACACCTCGAATATGCAGAGCACAGTTTTAGGCCCCCAGCTTAAGCAGGGACATTCTTGACTTGGTAGCAGTGCAGCGAAGAGCAAATAAATCGATTCGCTCCATGAGTAACAAACCATATGAGGAGAGACTGCGAGAATTAAACCTGTTCTCCCTAAACAAGAGGCTCCTCCGGGGCAAATTACTAAAATGTTTCAAAATACTTAAAAGATTCAACAACGTTGATATTGATCATTTCTTTACAGTAACGCCAACATTACCGACGAGAGATAATGGATTAAAACTTAGAAGTCACTGAGTTAATCTGGATTGTACGAAATATTTCTAACCAACGACATTATTGCTGCTTGGAATAAGCTCCTAGAAAATGTTGCTCAGAGTAGCTCCCTTAATATCTTCAAAATTAGACTTGATCATCACTCTCCGGTATTGAATAGTTCATTTGATCACTCATCATAATGCAACGGCATATCGTGCTACCTTCTCAACCACTGATCTCTCCCTGGCCATGTTGCCGTAGCATACTAACATTTATTAACCCATAACACCTGCTTTGAGAGAGTAAACAAGAATTACTGTATCATTCTTCAACATCAGAAATAATATAGCCATGGAAAGTAAAGAGGCTGGAGTTCAAGTCTATCCTTAGTATTGTCTTCATAAGAAAGAGGGAAGGGGTGCATGTCAATGGTGATGGAATGCATGACATTCATTTTCAGTGTCTTATGACTTTCCTATGAAACTTTTTTTCAAGCTTATGAATCCTGCAAGGTATTTCTTTTCTACCTGTTTCCCTGCCGCCGTGTGCCGGAGGGATTGGTAGGTGGGGAGAAAGCCTTTGCTTTGCTATCCTATTCTTCTACTGCTTACAAGGGGACCATTTGTTTTTCTTAACGTTAAGGCCAGACCACCTCGATTGAACCTTAGTTCTGTGTATCTATGTAACTCCCCTAAACAGAAGGCAGCAGGCAACCACCGACCAGGGAGGTGCTACAGATAGACACACACACACACACACACACACACACACACACACACACACACACGCGTTCAAAAAGAGAAAGGATTTTCTAGTTATTATTACCGACAATTTTAATTCTACTGACCCAAAATTTACAAATGTCACTCACAAAGTAGAAAATTAGAATCCACTGCAAGATACTCGACCAACCAAACCTCAAGAAACCATACTGAACGTCCATGATTCATTGATGACACCAAAGACGATTTCTGGTCTCTAAATTGTCAAACCAGCCAACACATGCTAGTGTGAGAGAGTGTGTGTATGTCTAGAAAAAGAAATCAACCTTAATACTAGGTCCAAGAAAAAAAGGCCACAAGATGACGGAATAAATGAACTAAAACTAACTCTTTAGAGAAGCGGAAGCTGTGAAGGTAACCTAATCAAATGGTTTAAAATGCCGGAAAAGATTGTTTGCGTCCACAGAACTCTGTACGTTGATGGAACTCCACACGTTCAAAGCAAACACGGTTCTGGTAACCAGGGAATAAGAAAAATGGACCGAAGCTTAAACGGAAAAAAAAATATTTCCATCAATGTAGGGAAACTCCTTTCCCATCTTTACAAAGGGTGTTACTAAACACAGGCAAAGAAGCTATTTCATAATCATAAATCGAAGGTCAGTTATCGAACAATTTACATAACTATTATCATCACTTTATCTTATATACCGTTTTGATTAACCTATTTCATTAGCGTCTGTTACGGTTATACACATTCTTACTATTTCACCTACCATTATCAACTATTTTGTTATGGCTTCAGATATTCTAATCATTTCATCTACCATTATCCACGATTTTATTACAACATGACTAAAAAAAAAAACTTTCTGTAAATCAGACGAACTTCAGTTTAAGATAGTCCCAATACTGGGATGTCGGGACAACTGGTTAAAAAAGAAATTGACCTTCCAATGAATAATCTTATTCGCAGGTCATATGAATACTCACATAATGTACCTGGGATAACCTATTTCAAAAACATGATGGGTGACATTAATACCTATCTAGTCTGTAACAATATTAATGGTAAGAAATGTTTCAAAATGGGACGTGAGGCATCTAACATGGCACGACTCTCTCTCTGGGATTTCCACGAGGTCTGAGCTGCCCGGGAGTGTGAGCGACTCTCAGAAGTTGCAGCCGACTAGTTGTCAAACACTCCGGAGGTCCTCTGGCATCCTAAATGTCAGCATCATTACACCCTGTTGTTCAGTTCATATACTCGAGATTAATTAGTTATGTCTCTACTTTTAGCGTTCCAAGAACCTTCTCTGCCTTCCAGCACCTCGGGTACAAATCCTAGAAGTTTCGTAAAGGAACCCACTTCCGTCCAGGTGGGAAGGGAATGCTAAACCTACAGCGACACAATAAACGCGCTCACCTCCCGTGCCATGACCAGCTCTACGAACTCTCGGTCGAACTCTCCCCGAATCCTTCGGCCAGACACCCATTCGCCTACCGTCCTCTCCAGTCAGCCTCTATATCAACCCCAGTGGGTGTCATCGGTGAAGACCCCCCTGCCTGCTAACCCTGGCTCGCGTGTCCAGCCATAACACCACACTGACTGTCGTAATCACGGTGAAATTATGTCCAGCTGATTTTCTCCTCCCTTTCTAGACTACAGCTGGACTACGGCTAAGCACCGAACGACTTTTTCCCCTGGTGCTTCAGGTGGTCGTCCACTTAAAGCGGAAACATCCAGTGGTGTACTGAGACGACCTCACCCACCTACTGCTGACGATGACCTCAAGTGGCTTTAGCGTGATCATCCAAGCTGTTATGTAAAGTGGAACAACTGCCTCTGTGTTGTCACATTGTCTCAATAGGTCAGGACACGAAGAAGACAATTTTTTTTTATACTTACCTTTAGTTTAACCAATGAAAAAGCTGCATGCCATGACCTCATGATCCTGCACACAGTTTTTCGAACTCAAGGCTATATATCTTTTCTTTTTTTTTTAAATTATGTTGAAGGCTCCAGTCACGGACAAAAGTCCACATCAAGGCCAGGTCCTAACTGAAATATAGAGAGAATTGAGAAAGGGGGAAAACAGACAGGGAGGGTATTTACAAATTTTTGAGAAAGTGAAAAGCATGTGTCTTGAAATGAGCCAGTTATTGGGAAAGACATGAGAAGGTAGAAAGTTCCAGATCTTCGACGTGTTAGGAAAGAAGCAATTATCAAAACGGCACACCCTTGAGTTGCCGATGGCCACACAAAAATCATGTGACGCAGCAGCTTGCCGAGTATTCCG
>JAYMFT010247227.1:0-10961 GCA_038088735.1 Panulirus argus
GCTAATGCAGGAAACAGCGAATATGTATCAAAAAAAAAAAAAAATATATATATATATATATATATATATATATATATCAAAACTTGAGAACTTTGAGTCTCAACTGAGAATAGCGTTCCCAGTTTAAAGCCGCATTTCCTCAATCAAGGCTTTTTGTATCCAAGTTACTGCTAACTTTCGAGTGTTTCTGGAATCTCTGACATCCTTCTTAGTGAAAACAAAAAAGTAACAAACTTTAGTGTGAAGAAAGAATGAAAATATATTCTATAACGATGGAAGGTGCCAAGCCCTGAACCTAGCCCTATAGTTAATATACATACAGAAGGAAAATGAAAGAATACCCTTGAACAATTCTAACGTTGTTGAGAAAAAGGAATTAAAGACAATAGCTTTAGATAGCGCATAAGCCCTCTAGAGATAGAAAAGTGAACCCCTCCGGCCAGTGACTGTGAAGAGGACTCACTCTTTAGGGATTCGTCGGGCAGGGTCAATAGTTTTGAAATATGACTCTGGTCGCGAGGGAAGAGATGTGAGAAGGCCGTGAAAGGCTTCGAGTGTATTGGTAGAGCTTCATCGAGGGCGCACGTACTGAGCTGTATAGCACCCTGTATTTTATTTTCAAGAACAAAGGCCATTGTGTGGGATGATGAAGCGGAGAGGGGATGACAGAGAAAGAGAGGGCTAGGGAGAGAGAGCTAGAACGAAAGATTGTGTGTCTGTGTCTACGTTCATCTGTTGCGTGTTTCTATATATCTAACTGGAATATAACTGCCGTGGTAACTACGCAACAAATCGCCATCGCAACGAAATGACCAGAGACCACAGACGATTAAGACTGTGCATACTGCCTGCTGAAAGCTATATTATTAAAGGTCATGACAATAAAAATTTAGCCAGAGTCGCCGCACCTACTCCCCTTGGCGGTCGGTCGCCATTGTCACCGTCAGGCATTGTCTGCGGGATCAGCCGCCCTCACCCCACCCTGCCATCTCCAATATGAGCTAGGCTACACAGTTGAGGTTCCCCCTGCCTATTTGATAATGATATCTGGCTACACAGCTAAAGTTCTTGCCTCTTTGATAACGATATTTGACTCGAGGTTGAAGTGATCTTGCCTTCATTGGTAATGACTTTTGGCTACACAGTTGTGGCACCCCCTGTCTGTCTGATAACATTTGGCAACACAAGTGTACTTCTCTTGCCTCTTTAATAATTATATTTGGCTATACAGGTGTTTGTTTTGTCTTGATGCAGCTCCTGAAAGATTATACAACGGTTATAACGTAAACATTTTCTCAACAGTATCCAAATCTGCTTCAGTTGACTTAACTATTCATGAATAAGTTACTACTGTACAGAGGTAGGGAGGAGCTCATCGTAGTACAGTTACAAATGTTCATTAATAGATTCATCGCGCCACGTTTCAGTAGCTAACAGACTAAAAGTTGGGCAAACTTTATTCTTGTTTCCTCTGACTTTTGGAACTCAGAAGAAAGCAACACAAAGAGATCTGATGTCACCAAATAAAACCTATACTTAACGAGATGGAAACTGATATCGCCATGTTATTAATACCCGACACTCAAGGGTCGCTCGCTCTCAAGGGAGCTCGTGGGTGTTCGAGGAACGGCCGGTTTTCCTTTCTTTATTTAGTTTATCTTGTCTATTACATCCAAAGCTTCAAATTAATCTACTGTGTCTCTGACTAATTCACGCTACATGTTATCAGCGCTTGATAACTCTAGAGAGAATACCTAATTTAAGAATTCCAGGAATTTGAAACTGATGACCGGAAATGTTAACATGACTTAGGTGGCCGGATGAACCGCCAGCGATGTCAACAGAGATAACTTCCACATCCTCACCCTTTAAGAAAACCATTTTTTGTAATAAGTTTATGTGATTTGTAGGTAATGATTTCTGACATACTGACCACTCAACAGAACAAACCTCCGGCAACAACACCTGGCTGCTGCTGCCCTTGTGGCCTGCCTATGAACTACTTCGATGTATGTGGACTCCCACTCATGCACTGGGCCACCTTACATATGTCTCACCCAACTCGCGCCACGTGTCTCAAACACATCACTTACTCTCGTTCTCCTGATCACCACAGTGACGCCCGAGCATGGTGAGACATGAAACTAGGACCTCGCAGTGAGGAAGAAAATGAAGTGTGAAGAACACACATCCCGGTAATGTCATAACGCAGGGACGAGATATACTCTATATATAAAACCTCAAGTGACCAGATACCCTTAATTATATAGCCGAATTGACCCACACTTTCATACCACCTTTGCGATAACTCCTTGTTTATCTTTAACCAACCTGAGTTACCCATGTTGTCAATACTCTTATCCATATTAACAATAGTGAATGCATGAAAAATAGCGAGTATAAATAACTCTGGGAAATTAGTTAAAACCCGTTTCGTATATTTATCATTATCACGGAAATCTTTCGCAAAAAATATTAAAACTAAACCTCTTGCGGTTTGTTAATTAATGTAAATGAAGCCTGGAGCTGCTGCAGTTCACTATCTCGCCAACAACTTCCTCGAGATAGGTGAGTCGAGGGCTCGATGAGGGTGGCCAGGCGAGGTAGCCTATCTTAATGAGATCAATGACGCTCTTCACCAGGATGGCGGCCTTAACGCAGCCCCACGGCCGCTTCGGCATTGTTCCCTGCACCATATTGTGAGACCTGGGCACTGCATGACCTGGGAAACATACTCCGGGACACACTTATTATCCTACAACATCTATAACATCAGGTCATTGTGATTCCCTTAAACTATAACTTTACATAGTAGTGTAAATTTAATATTCTGAGACAATGTTTGTGATTCCCTTAAACTATACCTTTACATAGCATTGTAAATTTAATATTCTGAAACAATGTTCAAATATCTTTCTTACAAGTAAATCACATAGTATTAAGTTGCTCGTTTATAACGTGGTGATACCAAACAGTGCGTTACTGGGGTATCCGATGAAGACCCGACTAGAAAACATCAGAATAACTATAGAATCTTGTCAAAAATTCTACGGAGAAAAATGTCAACTCGAGTGCTCAGCCGTCATACTGCCCAGCCGGTTTACATTTCCAATTTAAGGGAATTTGATTTATGAAATAATATCCTATCCATTACTTACATATTACAGATAATTGACTGAATGATAGTAAATAAGAGAGAAACTGTCTGATGGACTGCCGCATTAAAGTCCATGCTTATGAATTTGTGCCAGAGACAAAACCAGTTATCAAACAGCATACATAGCTACACGTCGCGAGAAATAGACATACTAACTTTGCAAATAGCATTCAGTTAAAGTACTTCCACGGGATTCGACCTAACTCGCACGTCTCACGGGTTAGCAATTATTCGCGAGTTCTGAATTAAGTATTGGGACACGGGTGGGGCCAACTTAGGAAACAAATCGGCGAAGCGTGTTGGGTAAAGCCAGATAGTAAAAACCCGTCCAACAACTCCCATTAGCTTCCTGTGCCTCTGATTAGGACTGGTGCGATTTCTTGATGTCGCGGCACTAAATAAAGATATCTAACTTCTTAAACACAACGGTTCGACCTTTAGGTATGATGGCATCACCTCTGGCATGACCCTTAAGGGCCAGATCAAACGTTAAGCCATCATATCCAACGGACGTGCTCAAGGATCATGCCATTATGTGCATGACTTTAATTCATTTCGAATATGCCAGTTTAAGGAGCCGCAGCGCAGACCATGACACCTTATAGAAATGATATTAGAATTAGGTTACACACACACACACACACACACACACATATATATATATATATATATACATATATATATATATATATATATATATATATATATATGAAGAGATCTTGGAACGCAAACGAAGGCTTGGAAAGATGTTCTTTTATTTTTCTTGAGATCAACATTTTTATTTACGACCTTGGTATGTTAGGCTGTGCTTGCCCTAACATGAACTGACGCCAAGCAAGTCAAGCAGATCGTGTCCACGCCAAAACAAGGTTCCTAAAGAACCTCTGACAGACAAACGGAAGATTAAACACAGTTAAGACCAAATTGAGGTTCAAGAGCCACATTTAAGCCATGCTAGGTCTACACTACCCACGCCGTCTGAATCATGTTGATACCAAAATCATCTTCAATTCTTAAACATGTTGTATATGTGAAGTTAGGCTAAATAAATCTTTAGGTCATAAACCTAAGCTGGAGAAAACTAACCGTCCAGAAAATTTAATGTTGTTTAATGACAACATTTAGGGGTTAGCCTTGAGCCCTCGAGTAAAACGGTACAACTCATGAGTACGACGATACGACCACTGATCAACAGCCAAGCCATTATACCCTCGCGCCTTAATGTGTCGAAATCATATCACATTTAATTCTACACGCTGTTTACGGTTTCGAACATCGGACTGAGTAATATAGTAACAATAACTTGCACCTCCCTTGTACCACAGACACACATAAAATATTCGTTTTACAAAAAACATTTTCAAATCCTACTACTCCTTAGCCAAACACTAGCAGCTATCCAAGACTAATCAAACCTTACTAACTTGCTTTCATTTACCCAGTTTTTAGACGCACTAGATTAGTCAGCCTCGGATACTTTCAACAAACTGCGTCTCAGAACTACCAAGGTCATCTTTGGTATACACAGTTGACTAGAGGAACTCTGAAACTCCACATAATTCATAAATAAACACACAATAAGCGCAGCCCCTTCTCTCCTCTTCGACGCCATGACAGGATGTCAAATGTTATCAAAACATACCGTTCTTTTTAGAATAATCGACTTGGATCCGGCTGGGGGATGTATATATGGCACAATATTGATTTACCCCATGCAACTAGAAAATATGTATACGTGAGAGAAAGTGCATGAGTTCTTACTCTTTCTCGAAATTTATTCCGCTGCAGGGCGTAATTTCCGAGCGGTAACGGGCGTAATCTTTAAAAACAAAAATACCTTCCACCCATAAACATCCTGTTTTTTTACTGTGATGCAACATCCTTTAACAGTACACCCCTGACACTCTTAACACCTAACCTAACATTGCCTGATCCTAAGCCTTTATACCCAGCACCTTTTGACTGATCTTTTCACCACCCAGCATTCCATACTCTGACACGCTGTCCTTGACAACTGACCCTTTGACTCTGTATTACTCATCCCTGTCCTTGCGTCTCATCATCACTCATCACTGATCCTATGACTCAGTTATTCCCTGATTAACAATCGTATGACCTAGCGTCCCAAAACGTACTTTGACATCTGCCCGTGCAACGATAGCTACCTACATGACTCCTTATCTTTCAATCTATTATTTTGAATATATTTGGTAAACATTTCAGGTTGTTTGCAAACCCCAGAAACAACAGTATAATATGGTCCTTGAGCTTGGCGATACGATCCTTAAGAGTACCGTTGTGCTTAAAGGGATGTCCTCAAGAAGTTAAGTTAAGCTAGTATCTGGAAACAGAATCTGTATCACTGCCTCTAAAGTCGTAATCACTGTAGCGTGTGTCAGTCATGGGCGTAAGTATGTAAAGCTAGCGGAGTGATATATCTGGCGACTTTTATTAGAAAGGATAAGAAAATATACAATACGATGTGAGTGATCTGGAAACTTTCAGTTTTGAAGGTATGCTGAATGAACATAAGGAAGGAGTATACCATAATTCCCACCTTTTTTTATGTTGAAGGCTTGAGTCACGGACAAAAGTCCACATCAGGGCCGGGCCCTAATTGAAAAAGAGAATTAAGAAACGCAAAAAATAGGGGGGGGGGGGAAAGCATTTGCGAATTTTTGAGAAAGTGAAAGACCTGTCTTTTGAAATGAGCCAGCCAGGTCATAGTTATTTGGAAAGACATGAGAAGGTAGAGAGTTCCACAGCTTCGACGTGTAGGGAAAGAAGCAGTTATCAAAACGGCACACCCTTGAGTTGCCGATGGCCACACAATAATCATGTGGTCACCGACAAATTACTTTTGAAGTCCCTTTCAACATTGCATGCAATGCTGGTCAAAATGTAGGTTGCGAAAAAGTACCCGAAAATAGACGTGCAAATTTTGATGATCTTCGCTTTGCTCTTGACAGGCAAACCTTGGATGATATAGTCAATGAAGATGATACAGTATTAGCTTGGAAAGCTTCAGAAAAACCTTCAAAGCAGTAGAGGCAACATACGTATCAATGCATAGGAGACGGTCTATTTCTGAAACGAAACCAAGGTGGTGGAAGTGTAGTAACAAAGTACCTGTTGTCTAAAAAGAAAGTATCCCATTAGAAACCCGGAGAATCCAATAACCAACATGATAGAGTAAGGTAAGTTAGAATTGCTTAGAGATAATAAGTGAGTTATACGGCAGAGAAAAGGGCAATGTGAAGCGTACATCGCTGAAAATAGCCAAAGAAATCCCAAGGCGTTTTACAGTTATGTTAGAGGCAAGAGAGTCATTACCCAAGTCAATAGGTCCATAAATTACGGAAAACGGTGACTTGGTTTGAGACAACGAAGCCATGGCAAAATTACTGAATGACTCTCTTTTTGGCATCTGAATTTACGATCGAGGGCACAGTCCGTGTCCCGAATCCATTTTCACTGATAAGAGAGAGGAACGTCCTTAAATTGACATGAAAATCGAAGACATACTTTCACCAACAAACGCAATGAAAATAAATGCAACAGCAGACCCTGGCAAAGTTTACCCCGACAGCAATGCAAGAAGTGAGAAATGAGATGGTTAAGTCTTTGACTGCCCTTTTCAGTAAGTCACTTATTACAGCATTAGTTCCAAATGATGACTGGAAGTTTGCAATGTAACACCGATATTCAAAGAAAATTTCAGTCCTATTAGATTAACTTTTGTTATCAGAGAACTTATGGTGATCATCATTTGAGACAGAACCGTAAACCAATTAGAGAACCACCACTTAATAAACGATTCTCAGCATGGTCTTCGAGGAAATCGCTCATGTCTGACAAATCTGCTTGATTTCTTTTATGATAGATAAACCTGTAGGATGAAAGTAAAGCAGTTGATGTTATCTATATAGAGTTTCAAAAAACTTTCGCTAATTTTCTGCATCAGAGATTACTCGCAAAAATTTTCACACGGCATTTATGGGGTTATACTTCAGGAGATGGGAAACTGGTTATCTTATCGTGAACAAAGAGTTGTGATTAATAGTCAAGTTAGACGTAACAAGTGGAGCAGCACAAGGATCAGTCTAGGGGACCTGTCCTCTTTCTCACATATATTAATAATGTTGATAATGGGCTGCATTGCAAGATATCAAAATTCGCTGATGATATAAAGCTGGGAAATATATTTACAAATGAACTTGATTGTCTACAGCTTCAAACTGACCAAGACAAACTAATGAATTGGTCCCATAAGTGACAAGTGAATTTTGATATCGATAATGCAAAGTTTTACACATCGTAGTGAAAACGAAAATACAAGCTACAGTAGGAATTATGTTGTATTGCAAAAGGTAATAGAGAAAAGAGACGTGGGAGTAATAATCTCTGGTGACCTAAAACCAAGTAAGCATTGTACAGAAGCAGTTAAATGAGCGAGCAAATTTCTTGGCTTCATAGATACTTCGAATTAAAGTCTAGGGAATCATCCCTACTCTTTACAATTCACTGGTACGTCCACAACTTGAAAGTTGTGTTCAGTTTTGGTCATCCTGCCTTAAAAAAGACAGACAGAATAAAGATAGCAGAGCGTCGAGCCAAAAAAATGATTCCGGACTGAGAAGAAGATCCTGCGAGACGAGATTAAACTACTTGAATCTATTTTAACTTAGAAAAGAGAAGGTTTAGAGGTGATCTAATACAAAACTTCAAAATGAGGAAAGGCTTTGATGAACTTGATGTATCAAGTTACCCAAGACTTGATTCGTCTGATGTTACTCGTAGCAATGAATACAAACTCTCAGACAAACGATTTACCTCGAACGAGGCGAAGTACTTTTTCTACAAGAGGATTGTTAACGTATGGAACGATTTGCCAAGTAGAGTGTTGAAAGCAATGTTATATATACGTTTGAGAATAAAGTTGATAAATAATTCGCTTCAAGTCCACGTCTTTCATTATTTGCGCTTCCAAAATCAAAATGACAATTAGGAGGCTATTCTCCTTGAATTCTCTGTACGCCTTCATAATTTACCACACTATTATATTAGTTTCTGATATCTTCCACTTTTACAAACAGCCTCGAAAGAACCCTCTGGTCTGTTGCTGTTTGAATTCCTTTTTGTATCTTTTGTATTCCTTTGACTGTTGAACTATTTCATGGCCCTGACTAAGCCAAAGCTAATCAACATCTGTGTATTCATATCAGTATCATCAAAATCGAGCCGCCCCTATGACACCTCCGGGTACAGATTCTCATCCTACATCACTGCCAAATATTTCTTCTCTCGTTTCCCCTTCCCAGTTTCACACAAAGACATTCCGTAACCTGGAAATTACCACTAGACATCCCTATCGTTTCTATGTCATTCTGAAATGCCCGAACCTCCCGATGTCACTGCCGGACGTCCTCACGCCTTCTTAAGCCGCTACAAAACCACCCTCCCACAGAGGGTGTCTGACTGTCTCATTTTACCAGAAACCAGCGCCGTTTACATGCTACCATCAGACTCCTTTACTCTTTCTTTCATATACGCTACTCTGATTTGCTACTGTCGGACATTCTCGTTCATTCTTTGTCGCAAATGGACACACTCTCGCGCGCTCCCTGTATCACTGCCAGACTTCTTTAACACACCCAGATAATCAAAGGACACGGCCACCCTCTCTTTGTCACCACGGTGCACCTCAAATTCACAACCATCGCTGTTCTGACAGTGTGGTGTATGTTGCAGGTTGTAGTGTGGTGCTTGTTGTGGTGGGAGTATGGTGTATATAGTGGATGGAAGTGTGTGTGTGTGGTTTAGTCTATACGTATTTTGTCGTTATGACCTTACTTGTGAATATGTGTTTGTAAGAATACGTGTGTGACTGACATGAGTACGCGTGAGTTTGCGTAATGATTACATTCTGTAATTACCTATTTGCACAATACTAGAAGGTGGTTCTCCAATGGTTGGACCACATTTCTTTTTTCTGTTTTGTGCGTGCGTGTGTGTGTGTGTGTGTGTGTGTGTGTGTGTGTGTGTGTGTGTGTGTGTGTGCTGACGTAAGATTTTTCCTTTTGCATACACAGAAAAGAGCCAGTGTTGTGAGGCGTCCATCAAAAGAATATCTGCATCGTCAGTTTCCCCCCCCCCCACCCACAATGTGCTCAGCCAGGCTTACCGGACAAGACTGGCTACATTAAGTAGGATGCTGCCAGCTTCCTGGCAGTGTGGCCTCAGGATTATATTCTGTTGTTTTATTGTCTTGCTCTAACTCCTCTGTGGAAACATCAACTCTTTCTTTTATTCTCTGAAGTATTTCGAGGAAGACTTGTCCTAGTGTGAGACAAAACTTTCAATATTTTATTCATTCTTGCTTCTTATCTAATAAACTTATTGCTATTAGCTGCAAATAATTCTCTTGTTTGTAGATACATAAGTAGTCACTGGACGTCCTTCAGTAATGGAGACTAATGGAAAGGCAGAAAGACAGACTTGGGACATACAGTGTAAAACTCAGGCCCTGTCCTCTGAGGGGAGCTGTCTATAAATACTGTAGTTTTTGTATGTCAAGCGTCGCGCACTGCATGAGAAGACAAGAGACAAAGAAAACATGCAGACAGACAAATAATTACGTAGACAGAGAGAGAGGGAGATTTTAACATAGAGAATAACAGCTAAATCAAACACATGATGAGGGAAAAAATTGGTACAAATCAAGTAAGCCAGGATTTATCCAGTTACTGATCTCTCCAACTACAGCAAGTGAAGGAAGGTCATGTATACCTGCACCCAGCCAATGGCTCACTCACACATCCGTTTTCATCCACCTCTTCTTCAGGCCAGCCTTATTTCTGACCAGATTGACAGAGACAGGTACATGGGAGATGCTTTCTGGGAGTCATACGGATTATGATCATCCACCATTTACGCATGGGAGTAAGTAAATAAAGAGGAGGACAGACGAAGAGAAGGTTAACAGACTAACAGACCGATATGTAGAGAGAGAAAGAAAAGAGAAAGAGCAACAGACAGACAGACACAAAAAGACAGACAGAAACAAAGATATAATTGTAGAATGACAGACAGAGACAAACATACAGACGGCATCGAGTGTGTCAGTCCCTCCCCCAAGCAAGAAGTACCCTTTAAAGGCCTTGTGTCAGCACGACCGTTAGTCAGAGTCGGTATGTCAGCCCCTCAGCGTCAGCCACAGTCGATGTTTCAGCCTCAGCATCAGACACAATCAGTGTGTCAGTTGCGTCGCCAACCAGAGTCAGTGAGGTAGCCCCTCTGTCAGCCATAGGGAGTATGTCAGCCTCGCTTTCGGTCACACTTAGTGTATCAATCTCGCTGTCAGTCACAGTCAGTGTGTCAGCCCTGCTGTCAGTCGTAGTCTATATGTCAGCCCCGACGTTAGTCCGGGTGAGTATGTCAGCCCCGACGTCAGCCAAAATCAGTGTTACACCCTCCATCAGTCATTCAGTGTGTCAGACCCAACGTCAGTCACAGTTGGTGCGTCAGCCCCGACATCAGAGACAGATGCATCATCTTTACCTTAATGCAGAGTCGGTGTGTCAGCTTTATCAGCAAAATTCAGTGAGTATAGCGCCGCCATCAGCCACAGTGGTGCGTCAGCCCCTCCGTCATTCGCAGTCAGCGTGTCAGCCACGCCGTCAGGCTCAGCTTCGCAAATTTCCTCTCACATTTCCTCAACGTTGGAATGTGTCTCAAAATATTCATGAAACATCCGCTCTTGCACTGATGGCCTCACTCGCGTCTGCTTGTGCGGTGTGTTGCT
>JAYMFT010247238.1:0-10961 GCA_038088735.1 Panulirus argus
TGTTGACACACACAGGTGAGTCCCCAACACTCCCCAGCAGCTGTGGACACACACAGGTGAGTCCCCAACACTCCCCAACAGCTGTTGACACACACAGGTGAGTCCCCAACACTCCCCAGCAGCTGTGGACACACACAGGTGAGTCCCCAACACTCCCCAGCAGCTGTTGACACACACAAGTGAGTCCCCAACACTCCCCAACAGCTGTTGACACAGTTGAGTGAGTCCCCATATCAATCATCATACACCTGGTGCCCCACTGTTACCATGACTAAGTTGTGCCTAGTACACCTGGCACTTTCACACCTGCACAACAAACCTGCCCACACACCTGGCGCCTCACACTTGCCCCACACACCTGGCCCCTCACACCTGCCCTACACACCTGGCACCTCCACACCTTCCCCCACACACCTATCAAGTCACACCTGCCCCACACACCTGGCACCTCACACCTACCCCACACACCTGGCGCCGAACACCTGCTCCACAAACCTGGCTCCACACACCTGGCCCCTCACACCTGCCCCACACACCTGGCACTTCACACCTGCCCAACACACCTGTCAAGTCACACTTGCCCCACACAGCTGTCAAGTCACACCTGCCCCACACACCTGGCACTTCACACCTGCCCTACACACCTGTCAAGTCACACTTGCCCCACACAGCTGTCAAGTCACACCTACCCCACACACCTGGCACTTCACACCTGTCGAGTCACACCTGCCCCACACACCTGCCCTACACACACTGATAACAGTAGTGCCTATTCTAATGACTCATCAGTGATTATCAGTGATTAGTGTGACAATCATGGTAGCTCTGCCTCTCTCTCTCAGTAATTAGGCAATTAACGTCCTTTGTCCTCCAGAATGTGCTGATATTTTCACATAGGAAAAAAACATGTGTTATCTGACGTCGCCTATTGGGTGCTGAAGATGTCAGAGGTTATCTACACTATCCAGCTGGGTGCTGAAGATGTCAGTTGTTATCTACACTATCCAACTGGGTGTCAAAGATGTCAGAGGTTATCTACACTATCCAGCTGGGTGTCAAAGATGTCAGAGGTTATCTACACTATCCAACTGGGTGCTGAAGATGTCAGAGGTTATCTACACTATCCAGCTGGGTCTGAAAGATGTCAGAGGTCACCGACACTGTCCAATTGGGTAGTGAAGATAACAGAGGTCATTTAAACTGACCAATCGGATAGTGAAGATAACAGAGGCCATTTAAACTGACCAACTGGGCAGCCAAGATAACAGAGGTCATTTACACTACCCACTTGGACACTGAATATATCAAGAGGTCATTGATGATAACCATTTGGGTACAGGAGATAGCAGAGGTCAAATGAGTGATAAAGATATCAGAGGTCACTGACATACCAGCCGTAGATATCACAAGCCCTTGGTACTATAGCAATTTGAATGAGGAAGATATCAAAGGGGTCGTTAGTCCCTGTATAATGGCTTTTGATGAGTGGAATACGAGTCTCCAACACTCCAGACTCCATGTTACAGACTGGCCACCCATGTTCGCCCACCTACAGACCTGGCCACCTATGTCCACCCACCTACAGATTTGACCACCTATGGCCACCCACCTACAGACCTGACCACCTATGTCCACCCACCTACAGACCTGGCCACCTATGTCCACCCACCTACAGACCTGGCCACCTGTGTCCATCCACCTACAGACCTGGCCACCTATCTCCACCCACCTAGAGACCTGACCACCTACGTCCACCCACTTACAGACCTGACCACTCATTACCACCCACCTTCAGACTGACCGCTTATGTCCACCCACCTACAGACCTGACCACCTACGTCCACCCACCTACAGACCTAACCACTCACGTCCACCCACCTACAGACCTATAGAGGTAATATTGAGTTCACAGAGGCAATATAGAGTTTATAGACGTCATATAGAGTCAAGGTACGGCAAGAGTAGCAGAATCTGGAAATGGAAGATGAACCACTGGTGAACATGTGGCTGAAGAACACCACTGGAGAGAGAGAGAGAGAGAGAGAGAGAGAGAGAGAGAGAGAAGAGAGATTACAGACGAGGTCACTCAATGCTATACCAACGAAACTAAGGACTACTCATGATGAGAGCAACACGACCTTATCTTCAGAGATCAGATAGCGAGATAACACTACCAACATACGAGATGTGGAAAAAAAAAGGAAGATAACGAGGATCTGGGGATATCAAGAACAAGACTATGCTGGTGAGAAGGTCCCATGATGGCACACGTAGACACAGCTTGGTGACCCGAAGTGGTTAGTTTTGAACTATCCACACCGCAGAGCTGGAGTCCAAGTGGTACTAATTCGATTCTGTGGTGGAATTTGCCACAGTTATATCCTGATGACGCCGTCCTGGTGGTTGAATTAGAGGAGGGGAGGATGGATAAAGTACATGGGAGTACATGTGCAGATGACAGAGAGAGCCGATTGTTCCATGTCCAGTTGATCTGTTTGTCTCTATTCTAAGTGGATGAGGCAGGACACAAATAATGGAAGTCCAAGGTCGATTTGATGAACATACGAGAAAATGATTTTGAACAAGAAAGAGGGACAAAATATTAGTATTTAACGGCACATTTAGTGAAAAGAGAAATGACCAGAGATTCTGGTGTGTAAGGAAGTTGATTATGGCCCTATGTTAGGGTGCTAGTCGAGGAGGCTACGAGAGGGAGAGTGGATTACTGGTATGCAAATGAAGCGGGGAATGTTGATGGGCGCCATCTATGAACACAGGTGCGTTTGGCAGATGTTTTGATAATGATCCACTAATAAGGGAGCCGGGGCCCTAATGAAGGTCAGAGGTGAGAAATAATCATAAGATTATGAGGGGAACAGTTGATTCATTATCATTATTATTATTATTATTATGATTATTATTATTACCGAATCGAGAGGACCCCAGGGTCATGACAGTATCAGGAAACATATATTCCCTCACTGTGTTAAGACTTATTACTATCACCTGATCTCCAGCCTGGTCCTCTGTGACGGCTCTGTGTTTGAAGGAGGCACGGCCACTGCAGACTCTATAGTCCCTCAAGATGTGTATAGCAATACCAAGACCTCTACCACGTCCAGCTGCCTCATCAGCTTGACTCTAACCCCTACAGCCCAGAGAAACGGAAATAAAACCCCCCTGCGTTCCTCACTTTGGTCGATTTCGTCAAAGTCTTCGACCTAACTTAGCTACAAGATGATCAACAAAGCCTTCAGCCTTGGGCTGAGGATAAGCCTTATTCCATAGCATCTAGACTTCCTGAATAAAAGTCTTCGGGCTGTGCTCTCCTGCGTAGCTATCTACCATCTTCTAGTACTTTAACAAAGGCGTCGTAAGCGTTTCAGAGGGTCCATCCCTACTTTCTAGCACCTCAGTGGTGTTCCACAGGGTACAAAAGGGGACCTATATAATTCCTCATGGATTTGAATAATACCTTGATTGACGCATCTCCTCGAAGGAAGTAACCACTCTAACTCTACCACTGGGCCTCAGCCCTTCAGGATGTCAAGTAGGTTCTACAGACATAGCTTCTCATCGTTACTTTGGTCAAGAAACTAATCTGGAATGAACACATGAGACAAGGAGGCCAATGGACTCTGTGTTCAGAGGAGGAGGCCAAATGGACTCTGTACAGCTATGGAGGCCATAAATACGTCAGAACCATCATCAGATCTAAGTATAGTTTCCATGTTCTTCGTCAACTTGAACTCAAGAACAAATACAAATCCAGTTTTTCCAAACTCAACTAGGATTCCCAGCCTTGTCCATACCACAACAGAGACTAAGAAAAGGAAAAAAAAAAAAATGAGCAGAAAAGGGCATGCAAGATTATGCCCAGTCCCTCCCATACCATCTGTCAAGAGGCACTAAGAGTGGCATAAGGTGAGAGTAAACGAGACATGGGAAGAGTGAGAGGTGAGAAGAGATATGCAAGTCAGCAGTGCTCACACGTGCTGGTAAAGTGCGTGACATGCGGACGGGGAGGTTGTAAACGAATGATAAGGGGTCGCGAGTCTTGGGACGAGGGAGTTAAACCTTCTCGTGAAAAAGGGAGGTGAATGGACTGGATCTGCAGGGAAGGAGGGTGTGTGACTGGGAGGAGTACAAGAGAGCCTCTCGTCAGGAACTCAAGAGAAATGTACAAGCTGAAAAGCTGGGGGAATATGGGAGATGGGGTGATAGAGAATTACTGAGGACTGTTGATTGTGTTTGTTGAAATGGGTTGCGGATGCGGTCAACTGAAGATGAGTTGGCTTGCGAAATGGGACTGGCTGTAACCGGTGTTGTTATAACTGTAGCTAAAGTCATGGTGATTGGAAAGAATTGCAGTGACTGTAACTTGTGTTCTGGTGGCTGTAACTGATGGTGTGACTGTATCTGATGATGTACCCACTGTAAGGTGGTGCAGTAACTGTAACTGGTGTTGAACTGACTGGAATTGGTGCTTTAGAGACTAACTGGCGTGGTAGTAACTATCTTCTGTTGCAGTGACTAACTGTTGCTGTAATAACTGTAACATGATGTAGTAACTAAGTGATATATTGACTGTAACTGGTTTGGTAGTGGCAATAATTGGTGCTGTAGTTACTATTGTTACAGTGATTGTAACTGCTGTTGTAATAACTAACTGGTGCTGTATTGATTGTAATCAGTATTGTACTGACTAACTGTTGTTGTAGTAACTGCATCTGTTGTTATAGTTACTAAATGATGATGTATTGACTGTAACTGGTGTTGTACTGACCGTAACTATTGTTGTAGTGACTGTAAATGATGTATTTACTATAACTGTTTTTGTTCTGACTAACTGTAGTTATAGTGACTGTAACTTGTGTTGCAATGACTAACTGGTTGTACACTGACTAACTTTTGTTGCATTGACTAACTTGTGTTGCATTGACTGTAACTGGTTCTATACTGACTGTAACTGGTGTTGCATTGACTGTAACGTTTTAGTGACTAACTGGAGTTGCACTGACTGTAACGTTTGTTGTAGTGACTGTAACTGGTGTTGCACAGACTGCACCTACTGTTGTAGCGGCTGGAACTTGTGTTGTATTAAATACAGTAGGTGCTGTAGTGAGTGACTACTGCTGAACTGACTAACCCTTCCTGTAGTATCTGCATGTGGTGGTGGCGACTCTAACAGTGACTCTTTGTGGTACAGGACTGCGAAGTGGTGGTGGTAATGGCCGCCGGCACCCGGGAGACGACTCTGCAGTGGCTCCTGGCCCGACTCAAGACCCGCCTGCCGGAGGTCACCCTCTGCGTCAAGAACCACGCCGCCACCAACTCCTACGCCCTCTACCTCTCGGCCTCCTACGACGGGTGAGTCATTGTGTCCTTAGTACCCTTCCTGGTCTTGGGTTTTAGTGTATTTAAGTGTATTTTGAGAGCCTGAGTACATGTCCTTACTTGACAGAGTTGAGTCGAAAGCGATCCGCTTAAGGTGACCGTTCAAAAACTGAACAGTCTAATGAAATATGAACAGTATAAAACCCTGAGATCATGCATAGCCATCTGCTGGAGTTATAGATAATATTAACCTATTCTTCCGTTTAACATACTTGGTTATATTTAACAATGTGTCGTAAGGTCAGTTAATCTTAAAACCCTTACCACACAGTCAGTAGGGCCGAAGTCTTTGCCATTATAGAGGCTTGGCAGACTGTTTCTCTCAGTCATGCTAAACTGGGGGTTATGAGCAGTCATCAAAGCCTCGATGGTAGATGACTGTGGGGCCTCAGTGTTCATCCGTCACTAGCAATTAAGTCAGTCCTGCCTCAGAGCCGAGATACCTGAGGAAGTTGAGGTATTGTTAGTTTGCATAGTCCTGGGTGCTTTGTCCCCTCCGACCGAGCTGCCTTTGTAGAGACAACCTTATGAAGGATCTCACTAACGCCTCGGATTAGCTCAGAGTCGGATCCCCGTGTCGTTAATTTAGGGCACCACGAGCCTACAGCAATACTTGAGGTTGTAGCAAGTTGAAGACCTTCCCCCACACAAGGTCAAAAACAGCATTGACCTTCCAGTCATTCACACTCATTAGCTTCATGGCTTCCCTTGCTCCTGAAGGCGTCCCAACATATGGGGGCCGAATGTCAAGACAAACACACCCACTACAGATTCGGCAATAAGTCCCTGTGATTGATCGGTATCCCAGGACTGAAGTGTGGATGATGTAGAAACTAGTTTGGATAATTACAACACCATCACAAAAGCCAACTGTCTCTACTTCTCAGAGAGATTTGACAGACTTTACCCTAGCTGACGAGCCCGGGAACACGCTCCCACATTAAGACACTACTGCAGGCAAAAGACCTGATTTTGAATTCTGCCTCAACAATATTAACCTCTGCTAGGCTCTCTGTATCAGAAGAATTCACGAATACGCATTCGTGAAGGAATCTGTCCATCGTATCGAGCTGTATAAATATCTGGAACAGGCAAAGCATCAACCAGTGGGTCTGGGACTCTGGAAGAGTCGAGTGGGTTTAAGCATTTGGCTTACCTCTTTTCAAGTGAAAGAATCGCCTCAACCTATCAACAATCACTGGGTCATAGGCTTCCCCACTTTGACAGCACCTGAGTTCCAGCCAATCTTCCAGCCCGATCACTCAATCACTCCATACATCGGTCCTCCACACCCACTGACTTGCCTACGAGATTTTACAAGGACGCTTGCCTGAAATATCCAATCTTTTTGCTTCATCAACAATGCTCTCTCTCTCTCAGCCACAATGCCCCGAAGACTGAAGGACTTCGTATGTCTTCCCAACACCGAAGTCAACAAACCCAGTCTCTCAGAGTTGCAATCCACATGCCATCATCACCCAGACCCCTAGCCTACTCTCAAAAAGGCATTCCAGTTTCCACAGACCTTCAGAAGTTTGGTAACTTGAAGACCACTGTCTTGTGGGATTTCCAGGCTTCAATCTCTCTGGCCTCACCAAAGGTTTCGACCGAGTCATCCATAACACACTCATCAGTAAAACCATCAACTTTGGGCAGCGGTGAAGTCTCATTCAGGCTTCCCTCAATGAGCGTCAATAGGTCCCAAGCTTCCAGTAAAGCCATCTTTCACCTTCCAGTCCCTCACATATGCAACACAATGGCCACACGGATGGAACCCTTGTGTTCCCTCATCCTAACAAATGATGCCCTGATGGGAAGACATCGACGACTCTACAGATGCTGTCAGCGATGGAATCATCTCTCCGACAACACCCTCAGGAGCTGGACCCCTGCCAGAACCTAGTCTGCAAATCCCCTTTGCTTCCAATACTGCCATACCTCCTCCTGTCTATCTAGGCCTCAGCCTCCTTCAGGACGTTCAGTCCACTAGGCTTCCAAGTGTCACTCTAGACGATAAACTAAGATTAAACGAAAATGTCAATGTCATCATCAAATCCTCCAGGTACCGCCTCTACATTCTTCACTGACTCATGAAACCAGGCCTTCCTGAGTCTGGACTTGATAACATCTAAACTACCTTCATCTTTCCCAAACTCTCCCGTGTCTCTTCCTGCCTGGTCTTCCTCCCTATCCACAACACAACAGGAGCTACTGGAAAAGGTGCAGAGGAGAGCATACAAGAGCATCCTCAGTCCCTCCTACGCCACCTATTGAGAGACTTAAAACCCACTGGTCTTCCAGACTCTCTACAGCCATGACCAACACCTCATTCTACAGCTTGAGGAGAAGCCACTGCACCACCTCGCCCACCAATCACCTCATGCCATCAGAGGTTCCGCACAAGGTAAAAACACAACCCAAAGCTTTTCCACAACTTCGTCAGGAGGAAACTATCGGTTAAAGAACAGCTAATTGGGTAATGGAGAGAAAAAATGTTGGGGAAGACGAGGAGATATGTGAGGAGCCGAATTATAAATGTAAAGATATTTTTACATTGGAGGATGATGCGTTAGAGAAGCGGGAATGGGAAAATTCTTAAAAGATCAATGCAAAAGATATAGTTAGGTTCTTAACTTGACCCATCTAAGGCAAATGGACCTGAAGGAAGGGCAGTTCCAGAGACGTGGAAAAAGGGCAAATGTCGTGCCTATTTTTAAGAAAGGTGATATATGAATCGCACTGAGCTACAGGCCTGCTTCTCTAACGAGTGTGGCTTCTAAAACCCTGGAAAAGGTAATCAGAAAGCAGATAAATGACTACCTACATTGGAGTAGAAAAAAACTTTTTAACTGTAACAGAACACCGGTCCAGAGACGAGAGTTCCTATAGAGCGAACCTGCTGGACCTCTGTGACACGGTGAACTCGGTCTTGGACCAGAGAGGTGGTTGGACAGACCTCAATACAACCTTTAAGTTACCTACATCAAGTCGGAATACAGTTGACAATCACCAGGTCTTCACGTGATGCCATGAGAGAGTGACATCAGCCGTGAGACTAGGCTAGCCAAAAAACTCATCAGAAAGGACGGAAAGAAATGCTGTGTCAGTGTAAGGGTTTGGAGTATGGCTGGAACAGACCAAGGACTTGAATAGTGAATGTCAGCAGGATCCAGATTGTTAAAAGTCCTCTTGATGGGACAGGAAGTGACAGAGATGGGGCCCCACGAGTGCAGAACCCCATCACAGGGCTGTGGAAATAAGTGATCACACACGTAAACATACACACCAGGAATTGTACTGTTTTCTCTAAGTGTCACGACTCTCAAGAGAGGCATTAGTCGGAGGGTCGTCCTGAGCCAAGGTGTTACCGGTGGGACGGTCGTCTCCCTGACTTCTTTCAAGTCGTCCTGGGGTAGAAGAGCCATCAGAATGGGAGGGTCGTCTCTCTGGCATGTCTCAAGTCGTCTCAGGGTAAATGGGAGGGTAGGGCCCCACGACAGGTCGTCTCCCTGGATTGTCTCAGGTCGTTCCAGGGGGGAAGGGGGAGGGAGGGGAAGTTCATCACACGTCGCCCCTTGTATACAATAGTTCCTGAAGTTGTTTGCTTGCTGCCTGCCTCTTTCCCTTCATCTCTCCCTCACTGCTTTTTTCTCCCTCATATTGCCTGTCTGCTTCCTGCTCGTCAACCTGTCGCCCTGTGTAAGCGAACATGCCTGGAACCCTTGCGGAGTGCTCCACCAGAATGCCTCCTGACAAGAGGCGAGTTAAGTACTGTGGGAGTTCCTGAAGCAAGAGGATGGTATTCTGGTGATGAGGGATCCTAATGCAAGGTTGGGTGATGGAAGATACTGTAGGTACAGCTCGGGAGAATAAAGTCTCTGACGTAAAAGGATAAAGGAATAAAGTTTGTAAAGCTATGTATAGAAAGAGGAATATTGTTCGGGGATACATAGGTTAAGAAAATGGGCACATTTAAGTATTAGTAGGTCGTGGAGTCTGAGGTCAACAGGCGTTACTGGATTATGTGCAAATTGACAAACGTGGAAAGGAGAGGTTGTTGGATGTGGACGTGCTGAGGGGGAGGGCGGTAGCTGGAATGCCTAATCTCTTTTGGAGTTCAATTTAGGAAATGCGTAAACACGATTGTAAAGAAGAGACGAATGCCTGGGGGGAAAGAAACTTGGTGTTTAGATATACCAAAAGATGTAATGTTAAGAATTTCATGCAGGCGATCATACAAACACACACACACACACACACACACACACACACACTCAGCTGAAGAGACTCGAACGCGTCGGCAGCTTTAAGACGAAAATAAACAAACATGTTCCCGGAATGGGGTCATTACATCCCGTAATCATCTCGCCGGGCAAAGCCCCTAGGACATCCTGCAGGAGGGTAGTAGGACTCCCTGCCTAGCTGGGCAGTAGGACTCCCTGCTTAGCTGGGCAGTAGGACTCCCTGCCTAGCTGGGCAGTAGGACTCCCTGCCTAGCTGGGCAGTAGGACTCCCTGCCTAGCTGGGCAGTAGGACTCCCTGGCACCCCTTCCCTCTGGCTGTTGATGAAGGACTCTTCATAACTTTCACTCGACGACCCGACCTCGTCTGAGGACCATTGATTATCGACCCTTATCGCTTCCACCTCCTGTATTATGGCCTTCCTTTGTCTCCTTCATCGCCTACACCTCCTGTATTATGGCCTTCCTTCATCTCCCTTAATGCCTCCACCTCCTGTATTATGGAATTCCTCTGTCTCCCTTATCGCCTCCACCTCCTGTATTATGGCCTTCCTGCGTCCCCCTTATTGCCTCCACCTCCTGCATTATGGCCTTCCTGCGTCTCCTTTATTGCCTTTACCTCCTGTATTATGGCCTTCCTGTGTCTTCCTTATTGCCTACACCTCCTGTATTATGGCCTTAAAGTGTCTCCCTTACTGCATACATCTCCTGTATTATGGCCTTCCAGTGTCTCCCTTATTGCCTCCACCTCCTGTATTATGGCCTTTCTGTGAATCCCTTACTGTCTCCACCTCCTGTATTATGGCCTTCCTGCGTTTCCCTTATCGGCTACGCCTCCTTTATTATGGCCTTCCTGCGTCTCAAATCCTGTCTCTAGCGCTGAACTAGCAATAAACGCCCACAGGCTCCGCCGAACAAGCAATAAATGCTCATAAACTCTTTTAAACTAGCAGTGAACGCTCACAGAGTCCGTTAAACTAGCCAAAAACGCTCATAGTCTCCTCTAAACTAGCAGTAAACGCTCAGAGTTTCCGCTGAACTAGCAATAAACGCTCACAGAGTCCACCGAACTAGCAATAAACGCTCACAGTCCTCCGCTGAACAAGCTACTGAACCAATGAATAATTTCACATCACTTATAAACGATAGAATTTGCTCTTTTGGCTTCCCTCCCTCACTTTGCTCCATGATATCTAGCGTCCTCTCCGGCCGATCTATCTCTGTGGTTGTTGATGGATCAGCCTCACCCCTTTTCTCCATCAACAGCGGTGTCCCTCAAGGGTCTGTACTGTCGCCAACACTTTTTCTCCTTTTCTTCAACGA
>JAYMFT010247249.1:0-10961 GCA_038088735.1 Panulirus argus
ATATATATAAAAAAAAAAAAATATATATATATATATATATATATATATATATATGAACTTTGATAAAAGGATGTGAAAGGAAACGGGAGACCGTCTCGAGTACACGAAGGACGCTGAGGGCGGCTCCCTCGAAACTTCAGGAGGATCCCGTGGGAACAGGTCATTTTCTTTGAGAGAGTCGTCCCTGTGGAGGTCTGTATGGCAGTACGTGTTCAACAGCTGCCTCCAGCCACTCCCCTCCCTCGCTCGCTGCTAAGACACATCGCCTATTACCGTCAAGGACTGACTTAGTCACAAGAAGTAAAAAAATCCGTGGCTTAAGATTAGTCTTTGATGACTTTACACTTTTCGAGAGGTTCGGTTAAAGGAGGGATGTGTTGCAGTGCAATATTTGAGAATGTTGTTCCATTGGATAACCATATATATGATGCTTTATTGCGGAAAATGTGCAAAACGCCCTTCGGATTATTGGAAACATATACATATATTGCTGCAGCTTGGGTCTGATCAGCACATTTAGTGAGGTAAACCATTGAGAAAACACACACTGAGAAATAGCAAACGATAAGCAGCGCAGATCATGGATATGAAACAAGACGTAGGACAACAGAATTTCCCTTTTATGGAAAGAAAAATGTTCGTAACGAACGTTTCAGGAGATCAAAGATGAAGAGCATCACTCAGTGGTCTGGAAAACACGGTCGTGGTAAAGTGCTGCCTCACGACACGCTGTATATGGGTTGAGAGATCTGATCCTCGTCCACATTCTATGAGGAACAGACTGAATACTACGTTCCAGGAAGTGAGACCTGGAGTGCACAGTCAAGTAGGCAGCATCAAAAAAAAAAAAAAGGTTTTAGCAGATATGGTCTGGACAATAGGAAGTTCCAGTGAGGGGTGGTCTTTGTTAAGATTCCAGGAATTAAAGGCTGGAGGACGTGTTCCAAACGGTGAGATTCTAGATCACAGCTTTACGAAGAAAGGCCTGCAGTATGCTTTCCAAGGAGAAGTGTTAGAAGATTATATTTAAAGGGATGAAGAAAGGGATCCCAAGAGTAAGTTCCAGGAAGAGGAGTCAAGAAGACACCTTCGAGATGGCAAGGTTCAGGGAGCATGTTCTGAAATGACGTTCGCAGAGCAGATCCAAAGCAGTTGAGACCACAGAATAAGATCTGGGGAGCAACGCCAGTACAGCAAGCTCCAAGGGATGGGACACCAAGTACCGGCAAGGAAAAACGTTCATGATACATACGATGGTCCGAAAGTAAGTTCCACTTTGTATATCCCATGGAGGCAAGTCCAGGAGGCAAGACAAAGGAACGTTTAAGAGAACTGTCAAAAAGAAAGAAACACGATTTGTATGTTCCATGGGATAAAATCCTAACACTGCATCAAAAGAAAAAACCTTTTCCAAGAAGAAGAGTCAAATGTGGACATTGAAGGTTTCTGAGTTTGATGAAGGGGAGAGTAAAGAAAGAAGCAACAAAAGTAAGCTTCAAGAATAAATTTTTCTTTGGGAAAGATCCGAGAGGCAGGCTCCTGGAATAAAGATGGCGGAGGTCCTCTAAAATTCCAATTTCAAGGGGCTAAGCCAGAGACAGGTTCCAGGCCACTGCACGCTCTGGTTAGGGAGCTCTTGTGATGAAGGACTTCCGTTTCCAAAAGGTCGAGAATCCAACAGTGATAAAAATTTTATTGGGTCATATTCTTTCGTGCGACAACCAGATGGATTCAATTTCTGAAATGAATTCTCCTTATGCATCTGAGTTTTGACTTTGGATATCAGATTATTGGAAATTCCTACATGTCAACATCAAGACCATCCCATTTTACAAGTCCTTTATGACAAGAAAGCAACAAAATATATTTGGGATATTACTTAGTCTGAGACAGAAAGTTTTAAAAGCAACACATCTGCCTAAAACAATCATGAAACGCACAATAAGAAAATGGTGATCAAAGTCAGACTCCTCCACGTCAGATGAGAGACCGAGGACCATCAAGAGTTGGCCGGCGCGCTCGACCCGTCGTCTCCAACAGTAACACTAACTTCCCTGCTCGTAAACCCCACTAGAGATCTGCACTAAGTTTCGCTTCTCGTTCCCTGGGCTCATTAACTCCCTCAGGCACCTGTCCAGAGCTCAGGAAAACACGCACCGTGTCTTCCTTTCCTCTCCTATCGTCTGGAGAAAATGGAAAAGTAATTTTGGCTAGAATTTCAGGAAGGTCAAGTGAAAAAGTAAAGCTGCTGATATAGTAATCGTATCTATAAACACGAAGTTTGTGTCTACACAATTGCTGTAACGTTTGTTGACTGATTTACCTAAACATCATCAAGATCCAACTACGAATACAAACATTCCATCAAGGTTCTGTATCTCAAATGGAAAGTTACGAGCACAGGAAGGCAATAGGGAGTACTCATCCTTTGTGAATTCTTACTGTATGTGGCTGCTCTGCGCCCCGACACCCTCTGCCTCCATGCGTAAAGAACACCACTACAGACACTAAATCATATAAAATTATCTCGAGTTCCTTAGAGGAAGACAAGTGAACACAACCAAAAATATGAATGAAAAACAAATACTCTGAAAATCAAACATAATCTATTTAGTAAAGTTGAATGTTGAATATATTTCTTTCTCTTTGTAGTGAAAGAAATATATTTTTTCTTTGTTATCTCAATAACCACAACCAAAAACGGATTGTATGTGGAGACTTTTTCTCTGATGGGGTCCCATAGATCATGTGTGAGGAGGCTCCTCCCATTCCATCCCGGGAAAACAAACAATTCTCCTAACATCTCGGGGGCATCATGGAGTTATAGCACGCCCGACATAAGATGTGATAATGGCTCATATTCTTCGAGGACAATTGGCGCGACGATCCCATGTGTCTGGTATGCATCAACGAACCTTCTCAACCGTGAGGCTATGATTGGTCTGTCCATCACCAGACAACCTCCACTGAACAGCTCAATTCACAGCAAAACTCTTTCCACTGGGGGATACGATGGCTGCATAAATGGAATGAGGAAATATGAGGATCGTCTACACCAAGGAGGGATCCAGGGGCTGATTTGTCAGGAGGCACAACATGACGTTCTTAATGAGCTCAAAACTCTACAGATATGTACATAGTGCTAATGAGGCGATACAAAGTATAATTCTCCTTCCCTTGAAAATTGGGTATAAGAACTTGCACATCAGTGTATCAGTATGTTTGCATAATTTTTCTTTTTTCGTTCAGAATTACGTTTAAAAACATGAGTCTTCGCTGCTGGTATTGTGCGGATGAGGAAACCCCCACTTGGGCTCCCATCTGGACCCCACCCCTGACGATGGCATCTGTTACACAGACAATAGACGCATCAACAATGAACGCCATGGCAGAATTCGTCATATGCTGAAGTCAGTACGACAAAAAGTCATTGAGTAAGATTTCTTCATAAAGAGAATGTTTTTTCTGCGAAAGGCGGAGCGATGTTTCTGAAAGATGACAACAGAGGTTCAGCCTAAGGTAATGGGTCGTCTGATGTGGTATTAGATTATGAGTCAGAGCGGAGCTGAAGCTGAGGGGTGTTACCTGGAGAGCAGTAGGGAAGGATGCGGGAGAAGGAAGAGGATGGGAAAGCATGAGGAGATAATGTGAGAGAAGGGAAAGAATGGGAGAGCGAGAAGAGGTGGTGTACTAGGAACAAGAAGGAGAGGGTGGAGTGAGAGCAGAAGGAAGGAAGTCATAAACATTACCATCATCATAATCACTAATGTTACGTATCATCTTCATAATTACCATCCATTATCAATATCCTAATTATCAGGAACTGTAATTAAAAGCTGATAATTAGAAATTATGATCTGCTCTCTCGTAACTCATATCTATTATCAACCATACAATCAACACCTATAATTAGAATCCTGACAATTGATAGGAAGTGGGAACGTAAAAGATTATGTCCCATACAGACAATCAGGTACTTCACTCTCACTGCCTGACGGGAATATATTAGCAAAAACAGGAAAAGAATTATTAAAGGTCAACGACGTTTTCAAATGTCATTAAACTTAGGAATTATTTCTGACTTTCCCTTCGTGATCTCCTTGTTCCCGGGTGGTGGCCTCTTGCTCCTCTTCATCTAGTTCTTGCTGGCGACGTCAACTTAAAAGTCCTTTAGAGACTTCCTGCTTTCCTTCTCTTGGTTGTTGCCTTCTTCAGCCTATGACATGGGGACTTCGTGTGTTCCTCCTTCGTCATCAATTTTTCTCCTCTGAAAGTCTCTGAGATGTCCCTGTTGTCTCTTTTTTAGTTGCTTCTCTTGCACTCCTCAGAGTCCCCAGGGACATCGTGCTGTCTCCTCTTTCGCTTTGTGCCCTGTTTCCCGGTGGCGTTCCCGGGGGAGTCTCCTTGACCCTGGCCAGAGACTCTTGAGGCCCTCCATTCACGCAGCTGAGAGACTGCTGTTCCCAGTCCTCAGAGAGCTGGGCTCCGGTATCAGGACGGGAGAAAGGAGGGAAACAAACCCTGCCTGCGGCTTCCGGGGTGAGGAGCACTTCACAGGACATCAGGCACATTTTAGGGGACATCGTTAACATCTGGGGACATCAGACATATCTGGTACAACTGGGAATACTGATCGCATCACGGAAGTCAAAGCAGAAGGGGGAGGGGAGGCGTCTTAAAGGTATTAGATGCATCTAAGAGCAACAGGTAACATCTGTCGCAATTCATAAACGCATCTGCATAATGTTAAGCGGATCAGAAATACTTCAAAGACATTTGGGAGATATTAAGCTAATTTGGGGAATACTTTGAGCACTTGGAAAACATGAAAATTCAAATGATATTTGGCACATCTGAAAAATAAGTGAACTTTCATACGAAAAATCATAAAGTTTGGAGTGATGAGTGAATATATGAAGTATACAAACGTCTTCAGTGAAATAATTAAGCAATTCCTTTTTTCAGCGACCACGGAGATCAGATGAAAGCAATTAGGATTATAAACGGACATCGGCTGATCCCAAGGGTAGGAAAGATAGAGTGAGATATTCATGGAATTCTCAATAGACGCTCCTTTATATATATATATATATATATATATATATAAAGGTGAGGATGAAAGAAATACAGTTTTCAAAGAGAGCTCCTAGGGGGCAGCAGCAACTGACTCGTCAACATATACCATCGGCAGTAATAAACTGGCAGCTGTGTCGACAATGACAGCAGCAGCGGCAGCAGCAGCAGAAGTAGCTGAGGGACACAGCTGGATCGCCAACGATAGCGTTACAAGGAACTGCAGCACTGACCTTAGCACCAGCAACAGGAACATTACTAACACAACATCAAGAGAAACAACAGCAACGCAACAAGAGAAGATAGTGTTGCCATGAAGAGCAGGGCTCAAGTCAGGCCCTAGTCCCCTGAGGGCCGTGTTCCCATCCAGCCTCCCCCCTGAGGGCCACGGTAGGAGTGTGCCCAGATGGCTTATGCCAACACCTCCTGGCGTCTCCCCTGAGGCCGAGGGAGAAAGACACTGTAGCACCTCAACACATTATGCAACACTTAGCTTCAGCCAGTGAGAGGATTTAAGTCAGTAAGAGGTAATGTTCTCAAGAACCTTTAATATAATTTTCAACGAAGCTAAACCTTCCATGACATCACGGGAAGTATTTACAAATGCGAAACAATATTCTGTTATATGAGTCGTAATTGCAAGACCTGTCAACTGTTTAACCAGGCTATTAATCACTGCATGGATCGGTTTATAATACAGACAAATCTGTTTTATAATGAGTATCAGTGGGTTGATTAATTCATACTCTCTCTCTCTCTCTCTCTCTCTATCTCTCTCTCTCTCTCTCTTTCTCTCTCTCTCTCTCTCCAATGGCAATTAACTGTTAATTAACTACCCCCATCTACCAGCAGTGAGCTGACATTTCTCTACCAGGTGAGTCCACCAGTGTCCTCCCTCTACGTGCCAACAACCACTCTGTAATATGACTGTGTTGGAAAACTGTTGCCATCTTCTGCTGCCACCACCACCTGTTTACCCCTGCGGTCCGGAGAAATGCAGGCAGAAAATAGAAATATGAAAGTGTGTGTGTCAGCTCCAGAGAGGATTTGTGTCTGGCTTATGATGTGGCGATGGAATGAGCAGTTGTGGGTACGAGTTTGGTGGTGGTTGCGGGGGCGGGCCGGCTCACGGGAGTTAGAATGAGTAAGAGGGTGGACGTGGATGAGTGTGCATGAGTAAATGCAGTTGTAAATACAAGAGAAACTCGACCTTTACTCACTTTGTTTATTCTCTTACGTCTGGCCTGTATACACAGTGTATGGCAAAGACACTGAATAGTTACTCATGCGTCTTTTGAATGTCTATCTGTCTGTCTATGGACACATTCTCACAAGCACGATAACTTAGGAATAAAACTTGACAGAAACTTCGTACTGACACCATATGTACATCCTGTGCAAATGGACAATTGGTTATATTTACGGGCCACATAAATGCTTAGATTTACTCATTGATCAGAAGAAAAAAGGATGTCGTTTAGGCAAGTGTAGCAGTTCATGAATTCTGAACGACTGAAGGTTCGTTTTTATGGCTAAGACAAATGTCATGGCACACGTATATCTAACTGACGAAGTAATCAGCATAGTTTTGTTGTGGTGTTATATTCATCTCGTGGTGGGACGTCCAGACAACACAGGTCGCTCTAGTTTCTAGTGTAACAAACAGTGAAGAAACATCAGGCGAGTAACTCTTGTCTTGTGACTTGATTCCTACGCCCCGCGCCGTCGCTACTGAGCGCCACGAATCCAGCTAAAGAGAGAGAGAGAAGGGAGGGTGTGGGGGAGATAACACGGCGATGTTCTACTTTAAGTGACATGGGAAAGTTACAGCGCCTTACCTTACTGGGGCAGATGACCTGGAAAAGGTACAACAACACCCTCGATAAATTCATGTTTCATTGCTCCGGAACAGGCGTTCGAACCCAGATACGAAGCACTGGTATTTCGGTAGTGTGAAAGACATCTCAGAAAATGCTATTATTTCTATATTTGACGCTAGTAAGGCCTTCTATTCCCATCTTCTTTGTTAGCGGTGTTCGAAAGTGGATCAACAAAATACACCTCTTTTTCTCTCTCTTCCGCCCCTACCTCCCCCTTCTCTCTCTCTCTCTCTCTCTCTCTCTCTCTCTCTCTCTCTCTCTCTCTCTCACACACCTTCACTCCCCAACACACTTCTCTCCAGCATTGTCTAAATATAAACTAATCCCGCCTGGGAATTCCAGCGAGCGAGGTGAGAAAAAAAACTACACAGTTGTTTGCAATAATCTCCAGAACCATTTCCATTTACATCCTAAGCTCGAGAGATAACTTGTATTTTATCCCATCATTGCCTCGGCCCGAGCGATAATCACGGTCTCCGGTAATAACAACCAGGGCCTGCAGTGTTGCCTGGGAATAAGGCTATATTACACGTGCAGTGTAATAGCCAAGGCGATGGAGGACGGAATCGAAAACCTCCCGACAATGTGTGCCGGTCCGGATCGCCTCATGTGCTCGCGCTGTTTTTAATTCTGCGCCATCGGCGTGAATGGACTTGTTAAAAGTATCGCTCCCCGAATTTTCTATAACGAGATACACGCCTTGCGGTTCTCATTTAAGAATGTGTAAACATGATGGGTTCTGAATGCGCAAATGACGGTGGCCTGTCGCGCGGGAATTTTTTGGAAAAGGCCTCATAGGTTTATAGTGGTCGGTGAACATAACGGGTATACTGTGCACACACACACACACACACACACACACACAGGCTCAGCGCATGTCACCTGTCACCTGTCATTTCGATCCTTATGGGTGAACCTTTTAATTGTGCTGATTTCAGTCGCTGCCCTGAGTCAAAAATCCTCATTCTTCATCCTGAATAACCTACACACATCATCGCATCAGAAATTACTTTTGTTACTTTCTCTCAAGGGAAACTCTTTCCCTTTTTCATATTCAGACTTTTGACTTTACGAGACTGAAGGCTAAATAAGACACTGTGTGATCCATTGTCTTTATCAGAGAGGTAAAGAAAATGAACTGATATAGTAATCATCATGCGTAACATTTTCGTTCACAACATCTCACGTTTACAGTGTTTCAAAGAACATCGCTGATGTTGGACAGCCTCATGTGCAAAACATTTGGCACAGTCTGTGCATCACTTGCTGTACTGGAATCATGTGTGAGAGACATATGGACACGTAAGGATAAACATGTTCATTAACATACAAGAACAAACACACGTCCATGACTTCCTCCTGGAATCATAGCGAGAACGTCGCTCCATCTGGCAACAACAACTGTACACATTGCAGACGAAATGCTGGGTGGTTGGCTATTGTGGCGCCGCCGGCGGTCTACCACACAACTATAAAAAATGCCAGTTAATATATTTTGTTCTTAGTTACCATATGGTAGTATTATGGTCAAGCTTATCCCAGTTTACCTTCCATGGTAAGAATTTTGATGATCCTCAGCGAGTCAGTAATCCACTGAACGAGTGAGGTTTTGGGTGTACACACATTGCTGGCCGCTTGCCATGTTGTTAAACTGATTATTTTCTTTATATGTTGCAGTTGTGCTGCCCATGAGGAATACAACGTTCAGAAAAGCTACTGTTAAGGCCGAGTTCTCAGCGCCAGCTGCTTCGGCGCTGACATCTGTAAGCAAAACAACATCTCGATGGAGAGGGAACTCCGCCAGCTGAGCAATATTGCAAGTTTTAGGTAAGAGAAATTTGATTAATATGCATTTGGTATTTCCTATGATTAGTAATCATCGTAATTAGTGATTAATAGACATCATTGTGATTATCTGTTTTTATGTTCGTGATCATATTTCATTTTCTTCTTACTTTTATTTTGTAGTCTAAAGTTTTCGTCTCTTTTTCTCATGACTTTCTTCTTTGGAACTCGGTCATATTTCTAGTAAAAACGTAATGGCTTTGTAGATATTCCTTTGAAATTTAGATTGTATGCATCTCATAAGGAAATCTAACCCTGCATTCGTTAGATTTTCTTAAGAATCTTAATATTAGAGAATGATTTTTATCAGGTTGTGTGTAAATTTTGTGGTTGGCTGTTCACATTATTTTCAATAAAATCGATCTAATAGGTAATAACAGAACACGACGTTGAAGAAGCAGTTCCCAGTCACGATCGGTCTATTACGCGTGGACAAAATCCATAATATATTTACCCCTACAAATATGGCGTGTCTCGAGACTTAAAACGAACCGGAGTTCGGAACCGTTTCGATCCGTAATAATTAGCTTTCAACCTGTGTTGACGGCACCCACAGGCTCTACCGTCGCCCTCTCTAATCATATGCCTTCGTGTGTACAAATTGTACAAATTGAGCACATATCAATTTTATTACTTATTACATGAAGAGTTTCTTTCATCATTCTGTTTCGAAACTCTTTTTGTTATTTCGACATTTTGGGTGAGACATACTCTCTGACCTTATATTTGTGTACGGAAGCTTCTGTGGCTGTTGGTTCTCAGAAAGATTTCTGACCTCAGGGCTCCCCGATATAGCTGTATTGACAAGAGCTGATGCACACGATTTCTGGCATGAGGGTAATAATCCAAGAACCGCGTCACCATCATTTCCGCATGCGGACAAACTAAGCGGTCTGTATCATCGTCACCCCCCCGCATGCGGACAAACGAGGCAGCTTATGTCACCATCACCGTCGCATGCGGCCATGTGAGGCAGTCTGTATCGGTGTCACCGCCGCATGCGGCAGCTCGAGGCGGTTTGACTCTAAATGAAAAAAAAAAAGAAGATGCGCGCAGCGAATTCCATCTCACACTGAGTAAACTTAAAGTTGGTAGGCCATAAACCCTTCTTGCTGAGCGTTCCTCCACACTGACGGTGCGGTGGGTGGCGCTCCGACCGAACGCTTCGATACAGTAACACACAGAGTAGATGGTACGCTAACGCTTCAGCCAGAAGTTAACAGTAACGCCAAGATCAGACGGGTACAGTAACGCTCTAACCATACGGTGCAGTAGTACGTGTGGTAACGGTAGAGTGGCAGTAACAGCAAGAGGCACAAAGGTAACGACGCAAGGAAGTCCCAGGTTGGTGTAGCCTCACACAAGACATTATCATTCACCGAGACACGTGCGCCATGTTACGTACAAAGCGTTACCTCTGCTTATTTGTCACTGAAAGTCGATAGCCTGTCTCCTTAAGTACTTCAAGGAGTGGTCGGGAGAACCATCTCTTTCTTGTAGTCTTGGATGACGTCTCTTCAGGAGAGATGGTACTTCGATACGTCCACTATGCATATCAAACTCTATAAGAGCTTCTTGTTAAGGACTCCACGTGAGAGAATCTTCGCATGTTTTCTTCTGTCTCAAAACCAAATCCATCAAAAGGCTAATTATTGTCAATTTGTTAATTTCCGTCTTTCAGTACTACAGATATTTTCAAAATGTTTCTAGAAAGGATTTGATCCCTTTCCTGTTTTCAGTGATAAGGTCGTCCTCACTCAAATCGCACTTGAGCTATTGATGTGAGTCAGTCGAGGAGTAGCTTGGCATTTACAGGGATTCAAAGACTGTTATGAAACTGGGATTTTCTTTCAGTCGGTCACTTAGTCAGTCAGTCTTGGCAAAGCCTACACACAACGCAACTTTTGGCCGGGTCTAGACACACCGCGCAGCTCTTGGCCAGGTCTAGACACACCGAGCCAGTGTATAGTAGACGTAAAAATTCAAATGACATCATAAAACCCTTGGGTGAGGAGAGATATCGGGACATATAGAGACCTGACGAGCGTGTGTCTCACCCTCCATCTGGTCAGGTGTGGCAGGACATATCGTATCTATTGTTGATAGAATAATATCTAACCAACTTATATATATATATATATATATATATATATATATATATAT
>JAYMFT010247260.1:0-10961 GCA_038088735.1 Panulirus argus
CTAAGCCAGGTACCTAACTTATCAACCAACCCTTAGAGATGGATGAACTGGGTAAACTGTTGGCGGACTTCAGGATTCGAACCAATGTCGGCTCCATCCCGAGGAGCCTTTATATGGCACTACTAATGAATCTTTCCTTGATCCACGACTTATGTGCTCAAATCTGTCTTCATTAAATTCCATTAGGTTCACTTCCACCAGTTTGAGAGAGAGGGGTAGGGGGGCTTTTGATAGTAATGCCTTCTGCGTGGTCTTACTAATATATGGTGTGGGAGGAAAGCTACTGGAAGTGGTGGGAAGGTTTTAACAAGAGCGGAAGGCGTGTGCGTGAGTAGGCAGCGGGGAGAGAGAGTGGTTCCAGGTCAAGGTTGGTTTTGCGGCAGGGCTGTTTGATGTCATCATGGATGTTTAATCTATTTATATATGGAATGCTGAGGGAGGTATGTGCAAGGGTGTTAGAGAGAGGGTTAGTATGCAATCGGTAGGGAGTAAGTGGGCTTTGGAAGTGAGTCAGTTGTCTGCTGTTCACACAGCACTTGTGGCAGATTTGAGTGAGAACCTGAAGAAACTGGTGTCTGAGTTTGGGAGAGTGTGTGAAGGGAGAAAACTGAGAGTAAATGTGAATAAAAGCAAGTCATGAGAGAAATAAAAAGTAAAGGCGATTTCATCAACTTATACGGGGACCGTGTTGGTCTCTTGTGTGATTGATGAATTTAACCCTATTAACTGTTCCGTAATGAGCTACGAAAATGTGTCTGAGAGAGACTTGGGAGTTGAAGTTGTCCCTGACCCATCGCCAGAGTCCCACCTTCGGAAAATGGCTAGGGAGACACTCGTCTGCTGGCAAATATTAGAACTGCATTCCCACTTATGAATGCGAACATATTCAGACTGCCGTTCACATCCTACATAAGGAGAGAAAAAGAATTTGCTTCTCAAGTTTGGCCATTACGCCTAAAGAAGCTCAAAGAGCTAATAGGGAAGGTCCAGAGGAGGGCAACAAAGATGGTACTAGAATCAAAAGAGTTGAGTTACAGGGAAAGGTGTAGAGGCCTAGAATTTGCCCATCATGGAAAAGAGAAGAGTAAGGATGACCTGATCACATTCATAGTCTTTTACGCCTTCAGCCAGATTGATAACGTAGACAATGAACAATCCTTATAGAACAACCTGAGGACACAACACGAAACTAAACAGAAACTTGTAAAAAAAAAAAAAGGATGGGGGGGGGGGTGCAGAGAACTACTTTTATTCTGTAAAAGTGATAGATGAATGGAATGAATTGAATAAGGAAATAGTGACTGCAGCTAGCATACAGAGGTTTAAGAACTTGCATGATGATAGAAAATGTTCAAGAGTTGGGGCTCACAAGTGTACGTCTTTCTCCACAAATAACACAATCATTCAACTGAAAAACGGTAATATATATACGCACGCACATACACTTGGTTCTATACGCAGATATAGGCCAGCCAAGGTAAGGCGGTGAGGTAGAGACAATAAAAATTGCAGAGCGAAAGCGTAAACAAAATTATGGATAGTGTCAGATAAGTTATTTGACGAAATTTCGAGGTTATGTTGGCTTGAGCTAAAAATTACATAACGAGAACAGAAAAGACATAGCGAAGTGGACGAAAACAAGCTTCAGAAGTTTATCCAATTGTAAGATGATTAGAGAAACGGGAAAGGCACGGAGCTTGGGTTGAATAATGACCAAATCTAATCATTAGCTCCAAGGCTATAAAGAAAGTTAATGGGACAAGAGAACTACTAAAGGCAATCAATTTGGTAAATATGTTAACTGAAAACGACGTAACAGTTTTTAAAGAAAAATAATTTTAACTATGAAAATGGAGCGTAATGCCTAAATGTTGTAAGGGAGGCAGAGAGTCTTGCCAGTGTATACAGAGGGAGTCCAGTTTAATTAATAACCTCCCACAGGCCGCTGGTTCTCAGGCCCAACATTTTTCAACACTGCCACACGTATGCCTTACCTCCTGTACTGGATGATTGGAGGTCGAGAATCCAAGGTGACTACTAAACATTTGTACTCTTTTTACAGTTTGACGTATGTTACAGATGTTATAATGATCTCTAGCTTCTGATAAATCTTTAAATCCATAAGCATACATAAATGTGTTGCCGGACTCTGCTTGCTTGTGGTTGTGGCGCAAGTGCAGTAAGCTTCATCGGGGTTCATTCTCGATGAAGAACTCACTCCAGAGAAATCCAGCCTTTCCCTAAGAAAGACTGTAGCGCAACCTTGAAGTTCCAGGGGTACCAGAAGATGGGGTTTTCTGTTTTCATGAAAGTACATACAACTCACTGCCGATCAACCGATATTACTATAGTATGTATGCTGTTGAAAGAACTTGGTCATTGTTGACGGTAATATTTCATGAGCAAAATTCACGATCCAGAAGTTACCTGCTTCCAGAATCACATGTTATGTTACAGCTGTGACGCGCGCCTGGTAGTGACTAAATTATGTACAAACCACTCGGCACGTCGTGCATGGCAGTAATTCTTATGCAACATATTCATAAGAAAGCGCCACTCGTTCCAGGGTTAGCTTAATACTGTTCTTAAACCTTGAACGTGTGAGACACCTTCGTGTATTGCATTCGTGTATTGCACATCATCATACGTAACTGCGGATGAGTTCGGGCAGGCTACTGCAAACTCAGGCCTGACCGACGTCTGAACGTTGTTAAGTTAACGAAGCTTATTGTGCATTTTGTTAGGACAACTGGAGTTGTCATATAATGTGTTGGTCGCATGTGAACTGAAAGGAATTTGATTTTACTCTCATTATTGCATTAGCTGACTCCCTATTGCCGTCTTACTCCTTCATACAACACCGCAAATCCTCCTGGCCGCAGACATAATTGGTACCTAGCCAAGATATATGCTGTGAAGTTACGTTAGCGTGTAAGTGCAAAGTACTTCAGTTGCTAGGTTGTGTGGTGTAGGGGGCCGACAGCTAAGAGGGCAAAAAGATATAGAATTTATATATCTATCTTCGGTTAAGGTTCGGTAAATATTTCAGTTATGAAACTGAACTGTTTTATTAATGACACAAAGCTCCTCAGAATCCTCTTTACAAACACACGACAGCTGGCCATTAGTTGGAATTTGTTATGTTATCAGGCCAGAGAAGTGCTGGTGATTCAGGAGCCAGACCGTCCAAAGAAGTATGAATGATTCAGGAACCAAAGGAGTATCAGTAAATCATGAACCAGAAGACTTTCAATGGTTCAGGTGCGGGAACCAGTAGAGTACTAATGATTCAGGAGCCAGAGGAATACTAGTGATACATGAGCCAGAAAAGTGCGATTCAGGAGTCAGAGGAGTACTTATGATTCAGAAGACAGAGGAGCACTAATGATTCATGAACCAAAGGAGTGCTAGTGACTCACAAGACAAAGGAGTACTAATGACTCAGAAGTCAGAGGAGTACTGATGAACTAGGAGCCAGAGGAATACTAATGACTCAGAAGCCAGAGGAATAGGATTGGTTGTGAAACCTGAGGAGTTCTTATGATTCAGGAGCCAAAGGACTACTACGGACTCAGGAGCTAAAGGAGTATTAATGATCCGGGAGCCAGAGCAACACTAGTGATTTATGGGCCAGAGGAGCACTAACGATTTAGCAGGCAGAGTATTACAAAAGACTCCGGAGCCAGATAAATACTAGTAATTTAGGTGTCAGTGGAGTTCTAATGATTTAGGAACCACAGGTGTGTTATCCATTCAAGGGACAGAGGACTGCTGCTAACAGGAGCCAGAGGAGTAATTATGACTCAAAAGTTAAGGCAGAATGAGAATTAATGATTTAGGAGCCAGGGTATTACTAATGACTGAGGAACCAGGAGATTGCTAATGACTCAGGTGACTAAGGAATTACTAATGACTCAGGAGCCAGGGGATTACTAATGATACAGGAGCCAGGGAATTATTAACGATTCAGGAGCACAAATGAGTACAACTGATTCAGGAGCCAGAGGAGTACTGATGTAACAGGAGGCAAAGGAGTCCTAACGACTCAGGAACCTTGGAGTACTAATGATATAGGTGCCAGAGAAGTACTAATGATTCAGAAGACATAGAAATACTTCTCACTCAAAAGCCTGGGGAGTACTGATGATTCAGGAGCTAGAGGAGTAATGATTCAGGAGCCAGGGGTAGTAATAATGAAACAGGAGCCAGGGGAGTACTAATGATTCAGGAGCCAGAGGAATACAAATCGATCAGGAGGTGGATTATTACTTATGATTTAGGAGCCAAAGTATCATTGATGGTTCAGGAGTTACAGGAGTACTAATGTCTTTGAAGCCAAAGAACTACTAATGATTAAAAAGAAAAAGATAATTGATAAGGAATTTGCTGTGCAACACAATTTTTGTTTCTGGGTAGTAAGCGTTATTTTCCAGCTGCATATGCGTAAAAAAGTAGAGAAAATGGCTATTATTCGCTTCAAACTTTGCTTTTGTGACCAGGACAGTGATACTTTGAAGTTTACTTATTTCCAGTTGAACAACGGGCGCATTTGCACATCTTTATTCACATAAGGTCAGAAAAACAACATATGAATCAAAATGAACATGTATTTACACTAATGTTAAACAAAAAACTCAAACGTGAGCATTTTTTCGATATTTAGATTGAACTGGAAATCACTTTCACGAATCAGACCCCAAATATAATCTTCTATCATGCTCTTGTTATACGTTCCTTGGTAACAGCGTTCAAAGTCCAGTATATCTTGGTGGAAGCGCTCGCCTTGCTTCTCGAATAAGCTACCATTACCTCCGAATTTATCAAGATGAGCGTCAAGGATATGGACTTTGAGGGACATCCTGCAGGCCATTTTGCCGTGGTTCTTCACCATAGTCTCAACCAGCTCCACATAGTTTTCGGCCTTTGATTGACCAGGAAGCCCCAAACCACTGCGACAAAGCTGTGCCAAGTTGCTTTGTCCTTCCTAGTGAGCTTCTTGGGAAATTCCTTACACCCCAGGATCTTCTTTACCTGTGGTCCGACGAAGACACCGGCTTTAAACTTTGCCTCAGACAGCTTAGGGAAGAAGTCTTGAAGGTACTTGAAGCTGCAGACTCCTTATCTAGAGCTGTAGCAAATTGTTTTATAAGGCCTGATTTTATGTGCAGTGGTGGCATCAACACCTTTCGGGGGTCCACCAGTGGCTCCCACTTGACGTTGGTCATCCCCACAGAGAAATCGGTCCGCTGTGGCCAGTCCCGTCTGTGGTTGTGCGCCACGGTGTCCTTGCTGTCTCAAAGCCAAAGTTAGCAGAGAAACTTGGTAAAACCGTCTTGGAGACCCATCAGGAATGCAACCATTTTGAAGTCACCAATGACCTCCCAGCTGTACTTATCATACTTCAAGACGTCGAACAACGTCTTGACACTGTTGTATTCTTCTTTGAGGTGCACCGAGTGAGCCAGGGGAAGAGACGGGTACTTGTTCCCGTTATGAAGCAGCAGGACTTTGAGGCTCCCGGATGAGCTGTCAATAAAGAGGCGCCACTCGCTCGGGTTACAAGGCGATTCCGATTGCCTCGAACAGACTGGTTACATTGTGGCAGAAGCAGAGCCCATCTTGACGGGTGAAGAAGATGGAAAAACCTAGGCGACGCTTCCTCTGATCTGCGATTTGCACTCTTTCACCCAACAAGTTCCACTGCTTGAGCCTAGACGTCAAAAGCTCGGCATTGGACTTTGTGAGACCAAAGATCTCTGATCAAGTCGTTGAGGTCATTTTAATTGGGCTAGTATGGGTTCCTCTATTCAGTTGCAACTCTGAAATTGTAATCTGGATCTACAACGTCTTCCTCCCCCTCTGAATTGCCGCTCTCTTCTGACGACGGCTGCTCTCTCTAGGTGGGTACGGGGAGCTCAGAGCGGTGTGGTACCGGGGCAATGGATGACGGAAGGTCCGGATACGTGACAGCAGGTGCATTCTTGCCAGTCCAATGTTGGGAAGGGTCAGTCATGTAGAACTAGCAATTGCTTGGGTGGTCAGTGGGTTCCCGCCAAATTCTTGGGATAGCGAACTTCATGGCTCTTTTATCCCCTCTGTAGCATCCTGCAAAACAATAAAAAATTTTGATTATTAAAAAATAATTATATCTTTGTTATAAATTCATTTCAGCCATGACTAATGTGTAAGAAATTCTCTCAACATATTCTATATATGATTTTTTTTTAATAATATTGAAAATTAGAAAGAAAAATAGAATAAGAAATGTAAATTTTAGAGATTCTAAAAGATGTTACATCATAAAATTCCTCCATCTAAACGGGCAATAATTGTTTACCTTACCTTAACATTTTCTTTTCATTGCAGTGCTTGAAAGTGAAATGAGGTGCCCAAAATTTGTCTTGATCCCCGACAAGGCATGCCGAAATATGCCTTGCAGGCCTCGCACATCTTAGCAGATGCTGCCACGGAGTAATTTTTCGCTCTTGTTTTGATGAATTGGCCACAGACATAGCAAAATGCGTCTACCGGATGCTTGCAGCCTCTAGTTGCCATCTCAGAAAAATGAATGTATATGTATCCACTTAGGTAGCTAGATCTAAACTGAACTGGCTTGCTTAAGTCCCTTATATTTGTACTACTAATTATGTTACTGGAAACTTCTAGAAAGTTTATATCAGCTACTCTGCAATGAATCTGTCTGGAATGTTTAGAAAAAAAATAGGTAGATTTCAAAACATCACTTTCCTGATCACGAAAGCAAAGTTTCAAGGGAATAATAGACATTTTCTGTACTTTTTAGACATATTCAATATGAAAATAACACTTATTACCCACTAACAACAAAAAAGTTGAAATTTGTCACATTGAATTATAATGATTCAGGAGTCAGAGAAATATAAATCGATCAGAAGGCTGATTATCATTTGTGATTCAGGAGCCAGAATATTACTCTTGATTCAAGAGCCACCAGGAGGACTAAAGACTTAGGAGTCATAGAATCACTAATGAATCAGGAACAGAGAATTAATACTTATTCAGGAGCCAGAGAAGTTCTAATGATTCCGGAGCCAGAGGAGTATTAATGACTTAGGGACAGGAGAATTACTAATGATTCCGGAGCCAGAGTGGTACTAATGATTCAGTGTCCTCGGGTAGCACCTATCTGCGCCACCTGGTTTATATACATGTTCCATCTAGTGCTGATAGCATATTTTCAAATTGTGTGTCAGTATGCTGTAGATTGGCTTCCTCACTTACCATTGGAAGTGGATTCAGGTAATAAGTTGTGTCTTCTTTGGCAAACACAGCAAAAAATAAGAATAAGATCTTTACCGTGGTTTCATCGCTATTTCCGTGATAAATGAACCAACTGTTTCAGTTATGGCTTATGCTTCTGATATGATTTAAAAATTCCTATCGGTTTCTTTTGCTATATTCAGCAATATACGTTTCATGCTGACTCTGACTTGTGTGTCTCAGATTTTCTACGCAGATTTACATAGTCTGCTTTATCATCCCGTTTTTTTTTTTTTTTTTTTTTGTATCTTATGTTCTACTTTCATAGAAAACAAGCGGTTCTTTACTTTACTATTCCACCATTTTGGCCCAATTCTCAAAATGACCGTCTACTATACATCGGCACATACTTTCCCTCTGCTGCGGTTGCCTTGCAAAGATCATTAAAATCTACAAGTCTAAAATGTATTCTTTCATAGCTTTAGCGCTGACCAGTATTGCAGGGAGTGTTTAAAGTTTAATCAAAATCAATTTGTCGGTGATAACTCGTTGAAAATATTTCTCAGTCTTCAACGTTATACAAAAGATTCTCATCTGTAGATAAAACTAAGTCTGTAGATAAAACTAAGTCTATTACTTTCTTGTCGCGAGTAGGTTTCTCAATAAATGATATGGGACACAGTCAACCAAGTTTAGGCAAAGCCCACGCCAGAGTTACTGGAAAGAAATTATGTCCACTTACATATCAGTTTATTAAAATATCCGTAATCGAATCTTGCTCATATCATTTTTTTCTTTTGTTAATTGGTCATAAAATCTTTCGTCTCCCTCTGGTGTCTATGCGGAGATCCTGCAAAGTAATCTTATTAACTTTCTACGAAGCTTTTCTTTAACTGCAATGGAAATAGAACCCATATTGGAAACAACTCCAACATTTTACAGCACATGATTAAGATGATATTTGATAAGAGCAAGGCACCACTGCCTACTTTATCCTATTACTGATAGATAGACTGTCCCTTAGAATTGCGTAATCCACCGAGGAAATCTCGGTCTTCAGTATCTAACGAAGATCCAGACACAGTATTTTCTTATATTTGAGAATCGTTGCAAGAATCACTTACTTGAGGGGGTGGGTCTGCTCTAGACGGGCTGCCAAACCGCCAGCACCCATATCATTAAGTTGTACGTCGTCCTCCTTAAACATATCAGGCCTAATATGAAAATGCTGCCTCAGGTTTACAAACTCATCTCCCAGCTCTAATCTAAAGTTAATCAATCTATCACCAACAAGACTGAACGTTTTAGTGAGACGACGTTCCCGGTGTCGATCCCGGGTAGCACTCCTGAAATTATGTTTTGTTTCTGAAACGACAAACAAGCTGGCAGTGTTTCTTGAAGAAAAATATTTCCTTGATATTTCATTGAATAAGTCATTTGTATTACTGGCAACTCCACATCAGACGTTTTCTACAGCGTCAGCTGAATTATCTACCCTGGCACCCGGAAGTTAAAAATCAGTTATGGCTGGAAGGGTTCCTAGTGCAGAACTCCTGCAGGTGACCCAAATAATATTACTTCAGCAAGCCAAACTTCGTGTTCGTTATCCTACAAGTCATCTAAGGTCTGCAAACGATTTTATGTCCCTTTCTCTGATACACCTCCCAATCATCTGTGTGAGCTGGGTTCGTTCTTCTTTGTTCCTATTGCTGAAGGAAATTCCGGTGGCCTTTACAGTTTTCTTAGAAAATGAATATGTCCATCTATGGCACTCTGGACTATGGTCTTATGACACACTACGACACACACAAGTGAACACTGTGACGTGGCTGGGCAGTGTGCGTCTCAGTTAGCCCTTGACCCGGGTTTTATTGGGGGCCATCAACACACATCACGTGTTTAAGCAATCGATCGGCTCTTCCTTGTATCGTCTACAGCGGTGTTGTCCAGACTTTTTTGCATATTGTACCCTTTGTTACCTTCTTATACCATTAAGTACCCCCATGACTGATTAAACTCAATATTTGGAAGAACAATGCAAATTATGTTAAAAGTTCGCCTAATCTGAGTGCTGGACAATAATTCATCATTCAGCATACTAAAGGAAAAGACTAACGAACTAACATAAAAATACTTGAAAATTACTTACAAATCAATGTGAAATACGGATTGATGTTCACTGATGATTTTTGCCATTCTGGGCGGTAGAGAGGCTACTGCAGTGATCAGACTTTGCTCCAGGTTTACATTTAGGTTGTTTCTCTGTTTTGACTTGATAACGCTCATTGCAAGGAAAGATCCTTCACAAAGGTAGGTAGACCCAAAGGGCGGAAGGTTTTCCAAAGCCTTCTTTCCTAGGTCAGGGTGCTTCTTTACACAACTCCAAAGCAGTGTGAGTATTGAGCTTTAAGATATCAGTTTGAGGCCACGGTCTGAACACACTTCTAACAGTGCTTCCTGTAGGCAAATAGGAAGCTTCTTCGTATTATTTTCAGATAGGAGGAATGGATTTCTAACCCAATCCAGCTGTACAGATCTCTCATATATGTCAGGAAAGTAAGATTTAAAAGCATAGATAAGGTTGGTCAAATATTCCACAGTAACTGGTTTCACAGTCTCTCTCGCATCATTGTTACTGGAAAGGTAAGCATCTGACAGAAGAAAACAAGTAAAATCTCTTCCTGAGCATATCTCCTTTCACAACTCTATTTTCTTTTGAAAACCACCAACTTTATCACATAAGTTGAGGATGTCTGTATCATTGCCCTGCAGAGACAAATCTAACTTATTCAGTTTGCTAAATATGTCTGCAAGATATGCCTGTTAAGCAAGCCAAATAATGTGGCAAAAGTAGATCCATGTTCTGATAAAAGGAGCCTACCTCATCTCGCAACTCGAACAACTTGGCTGGTACCCTCCTTCTTGACAGCCAGTGCACCTCTATGTGGATTGATAGCTCTGTGTGCTCAGACCCTATGCTTTCACACAGTCTGTGAAACAGCCGAGCATTAAGTAGCCTTGACTTTATAAAGCTGATTACTTTGACGCCATTGTTCAGTATCCCATGCAACTCTGAACTCATGTTTTTTTTTTTATGCTAATGATTCTCTGTGAATGATGCAATGAGTCCACTCCACATCAAGGTTTTCCTTCTTAATCCATGCAACGAATCCCTTCACTTTCCCGGTCATGGATGCAGCAGCGTCTGTACATACATTAATGCAAGATTTCAGACAAAGCCCTTGTTCAAAGAACTGATTAATGACATTGAAAATGGCTTCCCCAGTTCTGTTTTCTTCTAATTTCTTGCAAAAAAGTACATGTTCATTTATATAATCTCCATCAATGTATCTCACAAATGAGACAAGTTAGGCCAGTCCACTGCCGTCAGTTAATTCAAGTTGAAGTGAAAAAGACTGGTTTGTTTTCAGCTTATTCACAACTTGATCAATAATATCTGTACTCATTTCATTTACCCTTCGTGAAAAAATTTTGGTTTGACAAAGGAACGCCTTTAGGTGGTCAGCTGCCTTTTTATTTCGCATTTTTTCAGCCATCACAACCGCAGTTGGCAATATTAGGTCTTCAGCTATATCAAATGGCTTTTCAGCTTTAACAACTAACATAGATACAGCTAAGGATGCCTCCAGAGCTTTGCTTGATGTTGTGGAGGCTTTCTTAATTGTTGTCTGGGAACACTTAAAATCAGAAAGTTTTCTTTT
>JAYMFT010247271.1:0-10961 GCA_038088735.1 Panulirus argus
CCTTTCCTCACTCATTCGTTCCATATGTCCAAACCATTTCAACACACCCTCTTCTGCTCTCTCAACCACACTCTTTTGATAACCACACATCTCTCTTACCCCTTACATTACTTACTCGATCAGACCATCTCACACCACATATTGACCCACATAAGGCTCATGGTCCAGATGAAATTTCACCATATGTGGTGAAGATGTGTGCAGGTTTGTTAGAAAAACCTCTTGAATTGTGGTTCAGGATGTTGCTGGAGAGAGGCAGAGTGCCAAGGTAATGGAAAAGGGCACACATCATACTTATCAATAAGAAAGACCTGGAACAGGTACTGTACTACAGACCAAAATCACTGAGTGTAGTCTGTAAGGTTTTTGAAAAGATTATTTGAATGCAAATGGATAACTTTCTACAGAAGAGAAATTAGCTAAGTTAGAGATTTGATGATTTTTTGGAAAAGGGGTCATGTGTAACAAACTTCTTAAGATTTCTATGAGAGAGTAAGCTTTGTCTTATACAAAAGGGAAGGCTGGATGGAATATTTGTTTGAGTCTGAACTGCCAGTAAGCATTTGATGCTGTCCTACCTGGGAGGCTTATTAAGAAGCTTGATCTGCAAGCATGAAATAAAGGGGAAACTCCTTCAACGGACAGAGGACTATCTCGATGGAAAGGAACAAAGGATTTGTGTCTGAGAAGCCTTCTCCAAATGAGTTGAGATAACAAGCAGAATGCTACAGGTCTCTGTTTTAGGACCATTACTGTTTATCTATGTAAATGATTTGCCTGGAGGTTTAAAGTCCTTCTTGAATATGTTTGCAGTTGATGCTAAGGTCATGAGGCAAGTGAAAAGTGAGGGTGCTTGCATCAACTTAAAGGGGACCTAAATAGATTTCACAGTTGATCTCATACATGGTTGATGAAACTCAGCCTGAGCTAAGTAAAGTAATGAGGATTCAACAGAATGAAAGAAGGGCTCAGTGTATGATTATTATCTAGCAAGAAATAAGATTCAGGATTCTCTATATAAGGACTTGGGAGTCAGCATTATCCCTAATCTGTTGCCAGAGTCCCACATCAGGAGAATACTTATAGAGAAAAACTCTGTTGACAATTGTTACTGTAACTTTCAAGTATATGTTTAAGGAAATATTTAGCAAGCTGTTCATGTTGTACATGAGGCCAAAACTAGAACATGCTTCTCAAGTTTGGTCACCTCACCTAAAGAAGCACAAAGAACTGATAGAAAGGGTCTAGAAGAAGGCATCAAAGTTGGTACTAGAAGTAAGAGAGCTGGGTTAGAAGGCATCAAAGTTGGTACTAGAAGTAAGAGAGCTGGGTTACAAGGAAAGGTTAGAGCCTTTAAAGTTGCCCACTGTGGAAGAGAGAAAAATGAGGGGCTGACATGATCACAAATTTTAAGTTTTTAAAATGGATCACTGATGCTAACAATAAACAGTCCTTCATGAGATGTAGGGATAGTTAAAAACTATGTAAAGAAGTACTTTTTTAATATAAGATTGGTGGATGAATGAAATAAGATGACTAAAGACATGTTTGCACAGATAGCATGCATACACAAAAATGTTCAAGAGATAGGGCCCCATGAGTATAAAACTCCCAACCCTTATAGTACAGGCAAGTAATCACTGAAAAGCAAGCCCCGCTTACCACCACTCTCATTTGCTGCTGCCACTTCTTCTTCTTCCTCCTCCTTTTCCATAGGTTGAATCAAGTGTATACAGGTATGCACCTGTTGTAGGAAGCAATTTTGAGGTATTGGTGTCCCCAGCCTTACCTCACAGACTAAACAGACAAATTTCCAATATTTTCTGCTTCCCTTAGTATGCCATATTACTGTAATTTATTTTTCAGGTAGAAAGAGTGGCTTCTTTATACAACATTCATTTAAGAACTGGGTGTTTTTGCAACCCTGGAGCGTGTCAGACATATCTTGATATCTCACACAAAAGACTGTTGCAGCAGTTTGAGGTATGTGTGTGTTTCTTACTTTTAAGCAGGTCTAGTGGAGAAAGTTACTGTTCCACCCATAACTTGAGAGATCACCCTCCAAATTTTGAAGCTTGGGTTGTCATAAGCCTTATGTTTTCAACATGAATGCAAACTTCATCAACTGTCCCTCTGGTCTTTTAGCTTTTATGTCAAAAGTGCCAAGAGGAAGAGGGTTGAAGCTAGAGGTTTCATATGCATGGTGTTTCAATTGATTCAAATGTCAATTTTTTCTTCCATGTATGTATAGTTTTGGTTTTAGTTTCATTTTTCTTTTTTTGCCCTGAAAAATGAATTAGATAGTTACATCCACCCATAAATCCACAGAGGCAGGTTATTTCAGATTATCACAATTGTTAGCAGACTTGCAAAACAAATCAATCAGATCATCTCTCTCTACTTTCCTGCAAAATACTCTCATGTCCAATTGAGAGCTTGCTGACATTCTTCATAGTACTTAGTCAGTATGATTTCAGGTTTCTCATGATAGAAAGTTTACTCTAGTTGAAGAGACCATTAGAATTATACCACAGAATGACTGCCGTCATCCATCAAAACCACTTCCGAACATTCTACTTAAGCATTCTTCAAGAATGTCCATAGGAATAGTTTGTTTCATACTAGTTTCCAGTTTGCTTCTTGGTGATGTTAGCCCCAGGCATAAACAAAAAATGGTCTTATATGTTCACGTTTGCTCACTGACTGTCATTTATAATGCATTGACTGAAACCAGAGCCCTCTATCCACAGCCAAGCCCAACAAACCTTAACATGGTTTCCTGTGATAGTTTCATGTTCCCTAGTTCAGCCCATTGACAGTGCATTGCACCCTGTGTGCCATGTCCCCATTTGTTCTCTTGTTCTCACACTGTTCATCTCCTTCCAAAACATTTTTTTCTTCCAGTAGTTTGCCAATGCTCTTTCAACATGTCTTTCATTTGTACTCTTTTCAACCCTGTGCCTTCCTCTTGATCTCATGCTTCCTGCATTTGTAGACCATCTGTAAGAAAAGAGACTGTTTTAAGCCTTCCAACCATTAGCCCATTGTTTTCACTTCAACTGTTTCCAAAGCCATTTAAAGTTTTAACTCACTGCCTCAAACACCTGGAATCCCATTTCCTTCTTTCTGATCACCACTATAGCTTTCAGTATGCTAGGTGTACTGATGATCTCTTATGTGTGACAGGAGTAAATGAAGTGAGGGAATGGATGAGGAATAAGAGGTGTTAAAGGAAGCAGTGATGGCATGTACACTAGATGCATGTGGCATGCAAAAGGTGGGCATATTAGAAAGTGTAGTGAGTGGTGGGGTGAAGGAGTAAAGGTGCTAGTGAAAGAGAAAAGAGAGGCATTTGGGGGGTACTTACAGGGGAGGAGTGCAAATGATTGGGAGATGTATAAGAGAAAGCACTATGAGGTCAAGAGGAAAGTGCTGGGGTTGAAAAAGAGGGCATACAAGAGTTGGGTTGAGAGAGTATCACTAAACTTTAGGGAGTATTAAAAGATGTCTTGGGAGGAGGTAAATAATGTGCGAAAGACAAGAGAACAAATGGGAACATCGGTGAAGGGGGCAAAAGGGGAAGTGATTACTGGTAGTGATCAAGTGAGGAGGAGAGGGAGTGAATACTTTGAAGGATTTTCATGTGTTTGATGATAAAGTGGCAGACGTACAGTGTTTTGGTCAGGGTGGTATATGAAGTGAGAGTCATGGAGAGTGGTTTGGTGAAGAGAGAAGAGGTGGTGAAAGCCTTGCAGAAAATGAAATGCAGTATTGCAGTTGAATTTATCAAGAAATAGGGTGACTGTGTTGAGTGGTTGGTAAGGATATTCATTGTATGTATGGATCATGGTGAAGTGCCTGAGGATTGGTGGAATGCATATATAATGCCATTGTTTAAAGGCAAAATGGATATAGGTAAGTTTTCAAACTATTGAGGTGCAAGTTTGTTGATTGTACCTGGTAAGTTTTATGCGAGGGTATTAATTGAATGGGTGAAGACATGTACAGAGCATCAGATTGGGGAGAGGCAGTTTGGTTTCAGAAAAGTTAAAGGATGTGTGGATCAGGTGTTGCTATGAAGAATGTGTGTGGGAAATACTTAGAAAAATGGAGACAGATTTTTATATGGTGTTTTTGGATCTGGAGAAGGCATATGATAGGGTTAATAGAGATTCTCTGTAGAAGGTCTTGAGAGTACATGGCATGGGAGGAAAGCTGCTAAAAGCAGTGAAAAGTTTTTATCAGGGGCATAAGGCATATGTAGGAAGATAAGAGAGTGAACGGCTCCCTGTGAAGGTTGTCTGTGGCAGGGATGTGTGTGATGTCACCATGGTTGTTTAATTTGTTTGTGGATAGGGTGGTGAGGGAGGTAAATGCAAGAGTCTTAGAAAGAGGGGTGAGTATGCAGTCTGTTGGGGATGAGAGGGCCTGGGAAGTGAGTCAGTTGTTGCTCACCATTGATACAGCACTGGTGGCCGATTCGTGTGAGAAACTGCTGAAGTTGGAGACTGAGTTTGAAAGAGTGTGTGAAAGGAAACAACATAAATACATGAAAGAAAAGAAAATGATAACATATACATTCTCCTCTTCTCCCCTATACCTGATCGCTACCCCCTGTATCAACAAGGTAGTGCCAAGAAATAGATGAATAAAGGCCACATTCGCTCACATCCATACACATACTGTCACACGTAAAGTACCAAAATCACAGCTCCCCATCCACATCCAGGCCCTACACACCTTTCCATGGTTTACCCCAGATGTTTCATATGCCCTGGTTCCTTCCATTGACAGAATGTTGACCCCAGAATGCCACATCGTTCCAGTTCACTCTATTCTGTGCACTCCTTTCACCCTCCTGCATGTTCATGCCCTGCTCGCTCAAGATCTTTTTCATTCCATCCTTCCACCTCCAATTTGGTCTCTCGCTTCTCCTTGTTCCCTTCACTTCTGACACATACATCCTCTTTGTCAACCTCTCCTCACTCATTCTCTCTATGTGTCCAAACCATTTCAACACACCCTCTTTCTCTCTTTCAATTACATCTTTTTATTTCCACACATCTCTCTTACCCATTCATTACTTACTCAATCAAACCACCTCACACCACATATTGTCCTCAAACATTTCATTTCCAGCACATTCACCTTGCTCCACACAACCATATAATATTGTTGGAACCGTTATTCCTTCAAACATATCAATTTTTGCTCCTCCATATAACGTTTTCTCTCTTCACACATTCTTCATTGCTCCCAGAACCTTCGCCCCCTCTCCCACCCTATGACTCACTTCCACTTCCATGGTTTCATTCACTGCCAAATCCACTCTCAGATATGAAATACTTCTCTTCCTCCAATTTTTATCCATTGAAACTTATCTTCCAACTCACTTGTCCCTCAATCTTGCTGAACCTAATAACCTTGCTTTTATTCACATTTCTCTCAACTTTCTCATTTCACACACTCTTCCAAACTCAGTCACCAACTTCTGCAGTTTCTCACTTGAATCAGCCACCAGTGCTGTATCATCGGCGAACAACAATTGACTCGCTTCCCAGGTCCTCTCGTCCCCAACAAACTGCATACTTGCCCCTCTCTCCAGAACTCTTGCATTTACCTCCCTCACAGCCCCATCCATAAACAAATTAAACAACCTTGGTGACATTACACACCCTTACTGCAGACTGACTTTCATTGGGAACCCATCACTCCCCTCTCTTCCCACTCGTATACACACCTTATACCCTTAATAAAAACTTTTCACTGCTTCTAGCAGCTTACCTCCCTCCTCACATATTTTTAAGACCTTGCACAAAGCATCTCTATCAACCCTATCATATGCCTTCTCCAGATCCATAAATCCCACTTACAAATCCATCTGTTTTTCTAAGTAATTCTCACATGCATTCTTCAAAGCAAACACCTGATCCAAACATCCTTCACCACTTTTGAAACTATACTGCTCCTCCATAATCTGATGCTCCGTACATGCCTTCACCCTCTCAGTCAATACCCTCCCTTATAATTACCTCTGTAGTTTGAACACTCACCTTTAACCTCTTTACCTTTTATACATTGGCACTATACATGCATTCTCCCAATCTTCAGGCACTTAACCATGGTCCATACAATAAATGAATATCCTTACCAACCAATCAACAACAAGGTCACCCCCTATCTTAATAAATTCAACTGCAATACCATTTTCAGGTATATCCCTTGTTTACTACATATTATTCATATACTCTTCAGATATATACATTTTTCGTAGTTTTAAATGATTTTGTTATTCAGTGCAAAGTGACCTAAACCATCTTCATATGTGCTTACCGTCACTTGTTGTAGAACATTTTACTTTTATTTCCTCAATATCATAATGAAGATGACTTTCCAAATGTGATCAAAATTATGATCAGTAACCACCAAATCATAATCACTATCATTAGTGCTCATGAGACAATTATTAGTTTGCAGGGCTGAGCATGCATTGCTACACTTCAAGTTACAGAAATCAATAATTACCTATTTGCACTGAACAGGTGGAGTTGTACACTCATGGGGCCCACATTTCTTGAACAATTTCATATATCGTACAACCCATTAGATTTTTTAATGCTGTCTGCATTAAACATCCTCATTCACTCTGTTCCATTCATCCACCACTCTTATACTATAAAAATATTTCTTTACATCCAGATTTGCAAGTTCTTACTTAATTTCATGTTAAATTTCATGTTATGTCCTCTGGATGCTCTGTCTCTACGTCTCTCAAAGAACTGCCCACTGTCTTCTTTGTCGATTTCTTTTAAAGATGTAAAGGTTACAATCGAGTCACCCTTCAGACTTCTTTCTTCCAAGGTGGGTAGATTTAAAGCCTTCAGTCTTTTTCTGTAGCTTAGTATTCTTAATTCTTTTACTGTCTTTGTTACCCTCCTCAGGACCTCCTCTTTGAGCTCTTTGTGCATTTTTAGGTGTGATAACCAAACCTGAGAAGCATATTCTAATTTTTACCTTTATGCTGTATATGAATAATTTGCTAAATATCTCCTTATCCATATACTTGAAAGCTGTTCAGTTTTATGACAGCAGACAGTTTGTCTCCTTAACTATTCCCCTAATATAGGGCACACTTGGATGGGACAGGGCTGTACCTTTTCCCTCTTTATCACATGGGTAACTGATACTGCAGGATTTTTTCCCCAATGCTGATTATAGTTGTTAGTGACATAAGGCATCTCTTTATATCAAAATGGTGCACCTTTGAATTGAATTGATGCCATTGAGGCAACCCATATAAGTATGATTACAGTAACCATGCTGTAAACATTTGAATACATTTGTAGGAGATAAGGGCTTAATGCTACTAGAAACTTAGCCCCCTCTCCAACCCAGTGACCCCCTTCAACCAACCATGGTTCCATTCACTAGCACATCATCTCCCATATACCTAAAGTACTTTATTTTCTCCAGGTCCTCATTCAAATTACCACACATATGCTCCTTTCTCTCCCTTAAGTAGCACTTTATTACATTACCTTTATTCACATTTACTCTCAACCTTTTTTTATACACTATCCCAAAATGTCAACAACTTCATATATATAAATTGATTAATAAAAAGGCCATTTTTAATGATAACATAGACCAATCCAAATTCAGAGAACCATTTCTCAAATCAAGAAATTTTGACCTCTCCACAATTGTTCTTAGACATCACAGTTTCGTATTTTCTTTTCAGGCAGGACATGTATGTGGGGATGCCCAGGACCTGGTTGATGGATTGCCAACAGGTTCAGTGCGTGTCAGTTTTGGCTACATGAGCTCTTATGATGATGCTGACTTACTGTTGAAAATGGTGCGTGAATGCTTTGTTGATGGGCCACTTTTTATAGATCTGTCGTGGATTAAAAAAACTTCACTGGTAGCAGCTGCTGCTAGTGGGGATAGGAGTGGTACTGAGTTCGAACTGCATAAAGAATGTGTAGTCACTGAAACAAGTAAATTTACTGTAGGTAAGGAAAAGTGTAAGACTCCTGTAGTTTGCAAAATTTATGATAGTCCAAATATCTGTGAAGCAGAATGGATTTCAAAAAATTATTTATAATATATTGATTTTATATTCAGTTTTGTACATTCAGGGAAGGAATTAGATGGAAATGCAAGAAGGCAGTTCCCATCCATTTATGAAGAACCAGACATTGGTAAGGCTGTCAGACTTCAGCTCACTGATATCATCATTTACCCAGTCAAATCATGCAGTGGGTTGTCAGTGCAGAAATGGAGTATAGTTCAAGAGGGTCTGAAGTTTGATAGACGATGGATGGTAGTGACATGCTCAGGGGTAACACTTACACAAAAGCAACTTCCTCGTATGAGTTGTATAAAGCCTTACATTAATCTTGAGGCTGGGTTGCTCACCCTTAGATGTGAAGGTAATTATAATCCTGTAAGTACCCATAAAGATTTGAAAAATTTTGTATTAACCTGGTATGCTTACAGAATATATTTTAAAGCTGATAATGTTAAGCTTATATGCAATGAAGTATAATTTGTTTTAGATCCTGCTTTTCATAATATTGCTCCTGTACACCAACTTGATTGAAGTCAAGACTTTATCCCCCATCTTTATTAGGAGATCTGTTTACAGGTGAGACTGATGTTAGTGTACCCCTTGAACCACTAGCATCAAGGACAAATGAATTGTCAATGTGTGGAGGTCGTGTTTGTGGTGACCGGGTGAGAGGGCTAGACTGTGGTCCTGAGGTTGGAATGTGGCTTTCTCGGGTTTTAGGACAGTCAGACCTTAAACTCATGCACCAGTTGAACAAACGGATGAGAAAATTGGAATCTATCATTCATGGTAAGCAAGAAGTATTAACTCTCTCTCTCTCTCTCTCTCTCTCTCTCTCTCTCTCTCTCTCTCTCTTTGTATTCAGTGCATTTAACATTGCATACTCTCTTAGTTAACCTATTTGGACCATGTAAGCATTTCACTGGGAGAAGGGGATGGTCTTTCCTCCTGCCACAATAAAGGTGCCTACCTTTGTGATAGTGAGGTAGCTAGGGCACCATAATGGCCACCCATTAAAATGACTGGCTAAATAGGAGCTCTTTACTTAGAAGGTAAGGTGATTTGAATACCTGAGTCAGTATTTGGTTAGTTCATTGCTTTCACTTTACTTCCTCTTTATTGAAGGTTTGAGGAAAGCTAGCTTTTCATTTTGTTTTTGCATTCCTTAGGCATGCAGGTCCTACATGTTGAAGTGTGTTAAAGCAACATTTTGGCCACTTCTTATTTCTTTACATAGTGTAAATCATTGAGACTTAATGAGGCAGTATACTATCTCATAAGTAGAGTTGACATAAATCCACCAATCCAGACACTTATTGCTTATGCTAACCAATAATTAATATCAGTGCTGCTGTCTCAGGCTCATTTTGCTGTTCTCACTGGCCATTCAGCTAGACATACTTATTTTCAAAGTTTATATGTCACGGCAGTTATTGCATTCAAGCATTTTTTTGTTTTCCATAACAAAGGTTCCAGTCTTGGAAAGAATTTCATAATATACCTAGTCCAGGAATTACTTTTTCTTCATACATACCTTTCTGCTATAGCGAGGTACTGTCAAGAATAAACAAACAATGGCCCCATTTGCCCACATCCAGCTTTAGCGGTCATTTGTAATGTACAGTCTACAGCAAAACCCCACAGACTACTTCATGGTTTACCTTTACCAAGCCTGCTTTCTGTGCTCTGGCTCAGTCCATTCATAAAATGTTACCCCCATGTAATACTTTGATCTAGTGAATATCTATTGCCCTCCTGAATGTGGAGGCTCTGATACCTCAAAGCCTTCTTTATTCCTTACCTCCATCTCCTCAGTCTCATAGTATTATGAAAGTAACTACAGCTTACAGGTTGTAGTTGGTAGGCAGCCTATGACCAGAGAGGAATATTACCAGTACTAACTGCCTGGTTATCGGGAGGGTTAGTTACAGCTGCGTACTGAGCCAGTGCTTTAGTGGTTGTCAAGTTGCACTCCTCTGACCCAGGTAGATGTCTTTTCTTTCTGCCTAACCCATATGTGGACTACTGGCATTCTGTCCAAAACATACAATCTCTCCTTGTCATACATAACACTTGTCAACACTTAACTCACACAGCTTATTCTTTGTAGCTCTAGACTTTCCAGCAGTGAGCACTATGTGCTAGCCCTGCCTTTTGGCAAAATGGTAGGAGCAACAGATAGAAGTAGTAGGTAGGAACATTTAGGCAGGAGCATTAAGTAGAAACATTAGGTAGAAGTTGTAGGTAGGAACATTAGGCAAGTGCATTAGGTTACTTCTATTTGTTTACTGAGAAAGACTGCAATCTTTTATAATCAGAAGGCTTTTACACATTTGACAATATCTGACAGGTAACTGATGATGAATCTAGATTTCTTAGCCCAGAGGAGTGATACGTAGATATAATGATAACTATTTAACTAGGAAAGAACTTCAACATGTCATAGGAACCTTTTACAGAAAGAGCAAGTGTATTAAGTTGATTAAGAAAAAACCATAGGATCAAATGTGCCTAAGATACAAAAGCCTCATTTGCCTACAACCTTCTGAAACAAGAGCAGGCAAGAAGAGGTCATGTATGTTAGAGAAAAATACATTCTTCTCCCAGATATGATGGTTTCTTTGTGAAGATCAGAAGCATCTTTCAAGAAGAGGGAGACTTAAGTGTCTTACTTCTTTGAAATCAAAAGACTTTTTATTTATTTATTTTTTTTTTTATTATACTTGATCGCTGTTTCCTGCGTCAGCGAGGTAGCGCCAGGAAACAGATGAAGAAAAATACCCCATCCCCCTGCATACACACAAATATATATACATGCACACATATGCACCATACATATATATATATACATATCAACCTATACATATATACATACATACACATACAC
>JAYMFT010247282.1:0-10961 GCA_038088735.1 Panulirus argus
TTCCATCACAGTGAAATGTGTAAAGTAAAACATGTATATGGAAAAAGTAATAAGATCAGCAGATTACATGATGTTGTGATTGCTAGATTAAGGCTAGGCTATAGGTACTGCTGGCGCTTTGGCCTATCTGGAGATGGTAATACGTGTAAAGTGTAAAGTTTGCGGTCATAGATTTGGACACAAACTAGAACACTATGTCTTAGAATGTGAAAAAATAGAGCCGTTTCGGGATAGATCTAAATAAACCTTGCAAGAAATGTCACAACACCGTATTGTTAATGACAAGATACCTGAAATTCAAAGTTTGTATTCCCTTTTTGCATCTGGTAGGTAGAACTTAACATATGAAACTATGTAACAGTAATGCATGTAATATCAACCCAATGGGGTCTGACTATGACCCTTTCTGACCCCTGTAATCCTTTTGCGCTACCGCTCTCAGGATGAGTATGGGGTGCACAATAAATTTGCCGGGGTTTTCCCGGCACAAATGAAATCAGATGTGAATAAAAAGGCCGACGAAACTCATTCCTTGAAAATCTTTCCTTGGACTTTTCACGGGCCCAGGAACCTTATCCTACTGAATGCTTCAGAGGCCGAAGAAGCGCATTCCCTCACATTGCCAATACAGAGCGTCAATGCAACTGCACTCAGCAATGCTAACCTAAGGAGAAGTCGCCTGTGCAGTTTAAGGTGTCCTCTGGGCAGCGCACGAAATGCGTAGCGTGCCAGCCAAAAGCAACAGAAGACGACCTCAGGTCCTAATGCCAAACACAAGACAGCTATACAGTGCATTCGATGCTCATCCTTGCGGCCCCCTGGGAATACCTCAGGCATTCATCATTATAAGCCTTCAATGCCTCCATACTGTCTTGGAGTCTCTGCTGAGAGAGGAAAGGGCCCACAGTTGGCACTTCTTCCCATAGTGTCGGCCGAATGAGGTATGGGAGGGAATTCTGGCACTTCACGTGCCATGTATGGACCAAGAACTGGCAGAGAACGTATCGAGGATGCTTCATCCTCTACAATCATGTGGAGCTCGGCGGCCTCATTAGTGACCCTGTCAGGTGACAAGTCTGAAGCCCGAACAAACATCCAGCCGACCAACTTGAACCGGATAACCACACTCGTCTTCAGAGAACTGCAACCAAATCATCCCTTTACATTCCATAATGGAAACGTAAGGTGACAGAGACACTCAGTTTTGGTGTCTTGGATCAGGATGATCATGATCTCTTTCGTGTTTACTATCGGCGGGGGCTTCTGATATGTACATGACCGTGGAAACTGAAGGAGTATTCCAGAATCACGCACTTCTGCTGTTGGTGGGGTCCATCTGTTGTATCGAAAGTCGAGTATAAAGAAACAATTCTAGTAATATTTCGAGAGTATCAATACAAAAAGAGATCTTGCCAGTAGGTGGCGGATTCTTCTACGAAGACAAAGGCCTTCACAGTTACTGCTTTGTTTACGTGCCACACGGATATGCCGCTCAAGATTCTCTAGAGCAACAACTATGTGACCCGGAACTCACATGACTCTGAGTCGATGCCTTACGTTTCACGGAACCCCATCGCTTGTGCGATTGAAGTGATTATGAAAATCGTTGCGTCGTAATGTTTATGATGCTTTGAAATATTCTCTCTTTTATTACCATTAATCATTGACAAGATTCCGAGGTTGACTGAAAGGCGAAATGTACCCATGACCAGTTGTAAGCGTAAGATCACGTCATTTTTTTTCTTATCTGTTATATAGTAATGACAGATACTTGTATCTATATCAATCAAACTTGTTGATTTATATACTATGATTAATCGTTGTATATAAACGTTATTGGAGATATATACATACGTGTGAATGTCATCAGTAGGATGAGTTAATTTCTGAGCCAGAAGAAAAACACCCTCTGAAATTCCCCACTGCTTAAGAAATTCTTAACACTGAAGAGGCGTATGGTGTGTGCGTGCTGTTATCATGTCTCTGGGGACAGAATACGGTGGTCATGAACTTCCTTCTTTTTTTTTTCACCACTGTTAACATGTCAGATTTACTGCCAAGGATTGGGACCTGTGATGACAGGTACCGGGCCTTTGACTATACTTAATTAGGTCACACTTTGTCAGACGAAGTCAAAGTCAGTGGCTTGATGGGATAATGACAGGATAATAGTACTAGCTGTAAAGAGGGATCTTATCATGACCACAGGCTGCTGTCAGGGAGATATGCAGCATATGTGTGTGGTGACTTCATCAGGCAATATAAAGGAATTCAAAGGAATTCGAACAGCAACAGACCACCGGAGTCCTTTCGCAGACTGTTTGTGATAATGGAAGAGATCAGAAACTCACAGATTAGTGTGGTAAAAGTTGGAAGGCGTACAGATGATTCAAAGAGAATATTCTGCAAACTGTCAGCGTGGCTTAAGGAGGTGCAGTTAATGTAATCGTGGACGTAAAGTGAAACATTAATCAAGTCGATTCTTAAGCTTATCTATAGTTCTGCTTTCAACCTCTCTCTGACTGGCAGATCGTGTTAAAAATGCAGTTGAAGAAAAACAACTTCGCCTCATTACTACTAGTGAAATCAGACGAATCAAGTCTTAAGTAACTTGATAGATCAAGAATATCAAGGCCTTTAATAACTTTGAATAGCTGTGTTAGATCACCTCTTAACCTTCTCTTTTCTGTGCTAAATGATTCAAGTCTTTTAAATCTGCTCTCCTAAGACTTGTTACCCAGCCCGGGAAATGGTGCTACATACTCTATCATGTTTATATATAAATGTTTGCAGCGAAAGAGAAACGAGGACAGCTAATGAGCGGGATGGGTTTATGGCGAACGGAGGGAGAGAAGTGTAAAGGCAAAAACCCTGAGATGGTTCCATGCACCGAAGCCAGGACAGCAGCGCCACCTACCCTGGGAGGTTGCCGTACGCTCTTCGGTTCTGATTGCCAAACTCCACCACAGACGAAGTGAAATTAGGGTCAATGCAGAGAAGAGCAACGATGATTATTCCATCCTTAAAATATAAACGCAGGTTATCGTTTCTAAAAAGTGCAGACTCCAAAGAGATCTGAATGAAGCTTCATTGTACCTACTACTGACAACAATATAATTTACAGTAATTTCTTTGCGTTAGACAGAGACACAATAACCAAAAATACCGGTATTTTTGTCTAGCAGTATAGTTATAGAAAACTGTAATATACTAACACAGGATATTGTCACGGCGAAGATTATCAATGCATTTATGCCCAGATATCAGTGGGAAAAACCTTGATCTGTTTCCATAAGATTCTCGTAAATCTTTTCCAAACTGCGTATTTTCCTGTTGGTTGCTATGTTGGAGAAATTGGTGGGATGTGAAGGAGGCATTTGCTTTACTGTATCATCCTGCCTTCGTCTGTATAGATTAGAAATTTCACGGGTGAGAGAATGAAGGTGAGAGGGGAGGTAATGAGGGAAGAGGATAAGGGAGTTTGAGAAGTGAGGTGTGGAGGTGAGAGAATGAAGGAATTTTGGAGAGGAGGTGAGAGTTGAAACATACCCCGACTTCCTCTCTCCGCCACGGCTAAACGAGTGGACAGTAACAGCCAATCCAGTGATTCTGAAACTTGCGTGAAGAGATATTAGTCCAAAAGACTTGCCACACCGCAGATAATGAGTCATCTTTTCAAACTCTGCCATAAAACATCAGCCTCGTATGACCCTAATGGCTTCCCTGTTGTTCATTCTCTCACACAGCGTCGATATGCAGATTCCATGTTTGGACTCCAGAGTCCATTAAGCAAGCGGACGTGTCATTGCTGCACCTTTGGCTGTTGTGGGAAAGCCGTGCAATCAGTATGCAAAGTCACAGTCAAGCGAGAGAAAAGTTCGTGTTGTGCGAACAAGCTAAAGTGATCGTCATAACAGAAACCATCTGCATGATGATACATCTCTTCCATACGGGTTCATGACCAGTGGTGGTCCTGTATTGCCGCAGTGGCCCTGAGTCGTGTGACATATACAGTTTTCACTAAAATAATTCCTCAGTATATTTAGGAATGTATTTGTTGAGAGACATATGTACTAAGAAACACTGATGGATCTGTCAACTAGATAGAACGAAGCTTAGTTGGACCTCAGAGGTTCAGAGTATATGAACCACGAACGCAAGACAGAAGCAGTATCCGGCACGTGCTCCGAACAGAGGTCAGGAATCATATGATTCAGAACCCAGTTTAGAACATGAATCAGTGGAATTACTTATGGATCGATCAACTCGACACAGAGAAGCTCAGAGAGACCTCAGAGGTTCATGATCTATTAACCCCAGACACAAGAGAGAAGCAGTACTTCCAGTACACATTAAAAATCATATTTTTCGAGGCTCATTCACAATATTGATCCTGAAGGAAAAACTCTTTAGATCATTAAGTCTCCCAGGAACCTTCAGCTCTTTAGCAAACTCCTCATATATTAGTCCGGCTTCAAACTTAGTAATCGGATTACACCCAAAAGCTTGGCCATTACTGGTACCCTCGAGGCATTTTTTCGTCAGCCCCAAGTCTAGGAAAAGTCCTGTTGAAGGTCAACAGGCGCTTTTCAACCAGACAAAATAGAAAATACTATGATATATATAATCTTCAAACACACACACACACACACACACATGGTTTCGAATCCTGGCCGCGACACCGGTCTATATCCAACCTAGGTGCTCGTTATCCCCTCGGGGCCGGTCGATAAATGGGTATCTGGCTTTGGCTGGGGTGTGTTTACGTTTATTTTCACGTACGCACATACAACGTTACGAGACGGGATCAACACGGGTGTAACTCCCTCTCCCCGTAACGGTCAACGTAATCATCACACACCCCATAAAGCTTTATCAGTTTGGTAACGTGAAGACCTTTACCGCCCACTCCCTCCTTAGTTTAGCTTCGTCGACTATGTCGGCCACAACCTATAGAGACACGAGACATCTGTGGCTCTCACCCTCGCCAACTCCACCACAGCTTCCGGTAAAGTCGTAATCACCAGCGCTGGCCCGCGGGGAAATTTCATTCCATGGCTTGCAGACGCTTAGCGAGCTCCTGAAGGGGCCAGCTCCGCCTTCCAGGTCCCTCACCTGTGCGCCCCGCACGCCGTGAGGATGGGAGCCTTGTTCCCCATCATTCATGAGGATGGATGCACCTGTTCGATGTAAGTATACGTCAGCGACTCCCACCACTGGTGGCAGTGTTGGCAACATCCCTCCCGACGACATCATCACCCTCCAGAACACCCGCTGGCAGCCTCCTGAGTTGGATCGTCGAACAGAACGTCACCATCAGCCTCACTCCAACCCTGTCACTCTCCCTTACAGCAGCAGGAACCAATCTAGTTCTCACCACTAAACCAGGTTGGTCGTTCTTGATCTCTTCCCCCCGGGTTCACCATAGAGGTATATGGTGGGCTCTCAATCCCCCCACCCCACCCCCTAAACCTCCACAGGCAGGGTGGTAGACCCTGATCCTCCCTCAGGCTCACCACAGTTGGCGGGTGGTGAGTCCTAATGCTTCCCCATCGTCATCGTATGGATAGGCAGGCGGTGGCCCTGATCTTACCCAGGCTCATCACAGGGTAAGTGGTGGCCCAAGTCTTCCCCACGCTCATCACAGAAGCAGATGGCAGACCTAATCCCCCTTAGGCTCAACACAAGGCAAGTGGTAGGCAGGCTCTGATCCGCCCCAGATCTACCATAACGTTAATATTATGGAGATAATCCTCCTCTCAGCTTCAACAATTCCAGCCCACGAATCCTTCTCTTAGATCGCGTCTGCGGGACTTCATTCTCCTTCCATGTTAAGTAAACTCTGAATGCTTCCGCGTATCAAATTTCCTTTCCATTGAAGCCAACCTTCTTTTATTCACCACAGTCCATGATGAATGCAACTTCATCACAGTTTCTCCATCTCTTTCAAATGTAACCCTTCCATACCCCCAGCTCTGGAAGGTTAAGTCTTCTGGGAAATTACGTTTTCGAGTTGCAATCATCTAATGCGTAGACGAATGGAATACAGTGCTTTTGTGTGAAGTGGAGGGGGGGGGGAGGGAACATGGACGTATCCCACGTAACGCTGTTCCAGGTATAACTTAGACTTCATTTTAGTGTCAGGGCGAGAGTGAGAGGGGAACCAGGGGCCTTACCGATGCCAGTGTGAGTGTTCATTGAGAACCAACATCATTAATATTGTTCCACTGGGCGCACGACTGGACTCTGGAACTTTACTCTTGTCCAGAAGAGAGCTAGAGTGTACTTTTGTTTTCAGGAAAGCCCGAAAGGGAAATAGAGTTCAGCTTTTTTCTGGAAAGCTGGAACAAGAACGAAGACTTTAGTTCATAGTTCATTCTTCGTTGGATGAGGGCAAGAAAGACAACTAAAGCTTAAGTGTTGTCTGGAACCACACTACCATATGGACGAGAAACAAAGGGAAACGAACTCTATTTTTGCCTGAAATAGAACATGACGGGAACCTGTAAATATTCTGCTAAATAAAGAGAAGCTCGTATCTTGTCTTTGATTGATCAAGCGCATACACAGAAAGTGGAACTGTACTCTCCTGTGGAAGAGATGTTCCAGGAAAGCTGGAACTGGACTTTCGTTTGGATGACAACAATGAAGGGAAATTGGAATTTCTTTCTGTCTGGAAAAGAGTACGAAGGGAAACTGAATCTCTCTCCTGACGTCAAACGTGAGGTTCTGAAGATGTGTTTAACGTCAAAGAAGGAAGGAGAACAAAATCTTTACCGTCTTCAGATCAGCGATGTGAGGGAAGCAGAGGTTTTACTGTCACTAACTCCTGCAGGCAAAAGGTATCGCTGGCCTCATATGTTTCCCATGGCTTTATTAACGGTATGAAAAAAAAATCATAAACCTCCTGAAATGAGGTATATCTTAGGTTTCTGCCTCCTTCACTATCCCTTTCTTCCACTGTCTCATCTTGGGTAACGTTCAAATGAATGGTTACCAGAGTGTCAGGTTTGCTTCAACATGGCTGTAGAGAGAGAGGGACAGACAGACATACAGAGACGGAGACAGACAGAAAAACAGAGAAATAGAGACAGGGAGAGAAACAGGCAGACATACAGTGACAGAGACAAAGATTTTTCGTATGAAGTTCCGTATCACTTATCCTCAAGAGATATTCAAGGCCATCCTTAAAGGAAGAAACTTCTCCTTGAGACGTCCACCACCGTCTTACACTCCTCAGGTCCGTGCGAGAGCTTCCTGAAGAAGAGCATCTCCCGCTGCCACACATACACCACCTCTTACATCCTCCAGGACCGTTAGCAGATGGTGGTTGATGAAGGTAACAAAACGCCCGTAAGACCTTTACTACTCTCACAGCCTCTAGAGACCTTGGAAACCAACCTCGGAGATAAACCCTGGGGACAAACTCACGCTCCAGAACCACCTGAAGGAGACTTACTCTATACTTTGATAGTATTGATCATCTGTGAATATACCTGTTCAAAAATGACGTTACAATAGACACGTACATCAATTCATTTTCATCTTTATTTACAGATTAGAGTCTAGATTGCTTCATCCAGGGAGTACCCGGCGTCTGTAGTTAGACCAGAAGGTGTTTGTCCTTCATCATCCTACAAAATTTCCAAGTCAGTTTACTCTGTCTCTACTATAAAAGGGTGTTCCACCATAGCCATTTTCGGTTGATATACTGGGTTGTGTGGCGAGTGGAGAGGAGACTTTCTACTTTACTATCCTGTCTTTATCGATATAAGTTAGAAATTTAGGAGACTGTAACTGTCCTCCAGCCGATGGTATCTCGTCGTAGACCATCAGGTCATCTGATATCCGTCTTTTTCATGTACTTCTAGTTAAACACTCTCATTCCCCTCCACATCACTATCTCCAACACCATGCAGTCCACTCGCCCCCTTCCCAAACCATCACCTCCAACACTACACACTCCCCACTCTCTTACCCCACCTCCCAATTATCTCATACCTCCACGCTTGTTTATACTCCACGTCTCCCATCCAACCACACCCTCCGTCTCTACTAACGGGTCCATTTCTTCCCACACCCCTCGATCCGTCCCTCCCTGACCTGGTTACTCAGAGTCTACCCACCTCGAGATAAATGCTGGTACGGAGAGTGTGGAAAACATACTGATTTCTTGCACTCGGTTTCGGAGATGAGGATGATGTGCCCGTGCGTAATTATGAAACATTATCTTTAGAAATGTGAGGCAAAAGGTAACAGAAGTAGAATATAGAGGAGATATATAAGAAAAAGGGAAGTAGTGGCCAGAAAATGATGTTAGAAGCAAGAGACAGACAGTGGGGCCTGGAGATGAGGAAGAGAAAGCTAATAGAAATGAGGAGACATAAGATTATAGATTATGGATAATGAGCAAAGTGTTAGTGACTTCTTTATGGCTTGTGCAGTTCCCTAAGTGTTTTCAGTTTGGTTTACTGGAGGGAAGGAGTTGGGTTCTGCCCTTCATGGCGGAAAGAGACTGAAAAAAGAATACAGTGAAGAATTAGTCATATTGCTATCCTACTTTCTCATCAAATTTTCTTATCTATTAGAATCTTTGTGAAGTTTTGTGATGCAACACCAAGTTGAACTCCATCGTACCTCCCTGTGCCATTCTTGTACCGTGCAGTCTTGTCTGTACCAGCGGTGTACCGTGCCAGTCCTGCCTGTACTAGTGTTATACCTTATCAATTCTGCTTGTTCCAGTGTTGTACCGTGCCAGTCCTGTCTGTATCAGTGCTGTACCTGGCCAGGTCTGCCTATACCAGTGGTATACCGTTCCACTGCTGTACCCTGCCGCTGTTGAAGTGTACCCATCCTGCATGTAGTATGGCTCTCCACCAACAGATAGTCCGTTACCATCCTCACCTGTGTTGTTCCTCCAACAAATGGTATTAGAGGTTCAGAAATATATTTTCGTACAGGTTAAGAACCGTTAACACCCCTTGGGAGATGCAAGAAAATCACTTTACGGGTCATAAAATCCATTTATGTAAATCTAAACTAAGTTACTGAAGCTATTGTGTTCTTTATGTTGGCGGAATGTTTTGGAATATTTGTGTGTGTGTGTGTGTGTGTGTGCACTCAGTGTTATCCACTGCCGTCTTATTCCTACGAATGAAAACACACTCTACGGCAGACGTTCACCCACCGACACACTCGAGACGTTCTGGCGACACGCACTTGTTATGTCGAGATCCCTACACTCCCTCCAGGACGCACCTCGCACTTCTCCAGCCGGCTGAAATGTACGTCGGTCTTCGTGGGGCCACAGAGAAATATTACGAGAGAATTCTGGAAGATACAGCAAAGCGTAATGTCACCCTAACTATTCTCTCGTGACTCACAGATGTAAGCTAATCCAAATGGACCCATGTTTTCGGTGGACAGACAACACAGTTCAAAGTGTCTTTGTCTTTACCAGTGATTTAGACTAACTTCTAAATATCAAATACGTTGTTTTCAGCTAATGGAAAAAGAAATTAAAGACTTATCACAATCATTTGCCTCCTTTTTTGATCGAATGCAGCTTTTATAGGGTGACAGTTCCTATAGTCAGGAAAACTAGATCAATCCTATCACCTTGAAAAGGACACTGCGTTCGAAGCCCATGGAATTCTTTGATCCCTAATCTGGTAGTTGGTTCAAAGAATCGTGTGTATCAGGACAGGAAATTCAATTGACTGTCAATCTAGATCGCCGACAAGAAAGAGAAATCATTTCCCAAGCTCGCTCTCTGGTGAAGACGATTGGCTGTATATCTCGCTATTTCCTACCTTTATTGTTTCGGTGTTTGCTCTGTCAACAGCGCGGATTTAAGAACTATTGCCGAAGGAAAGACATTTCAGTTGCCTCGCTTGTATCGACAACCACATCGGATGCTCCTACCCCTTCCTGCAGGAGATGTGACCTGTGGCGGACATGGTCGGGTGCTCCTCCTCCTCCTCTTCCTCCTGGAGATTTGACCTGAGGCAGACGTGGTTGGGCGCTCCTCTTCCTCCAAGCGAGTGAGCAGTGGCAGGGAGCTCCTCACCCTCAGACATCTAATGTTATATTTTGAGCTTTTGGACTATAAAAGGTCAAGGCCTTAATATTCCCTCCTCGCCTTTCATGATCGCTCCTGTCTCTTCTATGTCTCCAGAAACACCATGATCGTCTTAACTTCCCCTTTAACACATACCAACTGACACCAGCGTGTGTCACACACCACCCAGACCGCGTGACACACGCCACCCACCACTGTATGACAGCCACAACCCACCACTGTGTGACACACACTACCCACCAGTATGTGACGCTCACCACCCACCACTATGTGATACACGCCACCCACCACTGTGTGACGCGAGCCATCCACCACAATGCGACACATACCACCAACCATTGTGTGAAGCATGCAAACAACCACTGTATGACACACGCCACCAACCACTCTGTGACACGCGCTACCACACCCCTCTGACACACCAACCTATATTCATGATATCAACACAAAGACAAATACTCGAATCAATCTGCTGGAAATCATATATTGGTGTCCCGAGGCACTAATTACGACCAAGATTAAAGGGCGATAGCCGGCCTTTAAGACGGGTTGTGAACCAATTCACCCATTTCATGGCCGTTAGCGTCAAACAGATTTGTCCCACACTCAGCACAACGGCCAATTACTGACTAATTAGGCTCATATGAGATACCTAAGCTGGGATCCAGCATTGGGCAACACTTTTGTTGCAGGTGAAGCCCAGGATGACGATATATCTTATCTCGTGCCAAGGCTGTGTGCCTCTCGTATGATGGATGTCCGTTTGTATATCTGTATATATATAATATATATATATATATATATTTTTTTTTATACTTGATCGCTGTTTCCCGCGTCAGCGAGGTAGCGCCAGGAAACAGACGAAGAAAAATACCCCATC
>JAYMFT010247293.1:0-24648 GCA_038088735.1 Panulirus argus
AATATATATATATATATATATATATATATATATATATATATATATATATGGCCGCTTAATCGTTAAGATGCAAGGGATTCCTTCACCGTCTCCGATTCACGTTGTTTTATAACAGTGGTAAATGGTCCATTTTGTCGGCTATGGTGGTATCCTATTCAGCCTGGGTAAAAATATCAGTTTACGGTGGGATCCATCCTCACCCGCAACCCATCTTTCCAACCTCTGCTCATCCTCATCCTACTCTTCCTATTATTTTTAAAGAAATGAGAGAGGCGTTGCTCCACGGAACATTATTATTATTATTATCATTATTGAAGATTACGTAAAGTCAGTGTACATATAGAAGTATTGTTGATGCTGACATGTCTCGCAATGGCGTAGCTGTGAGTCACTGAAATTTTACAGGTCCCTTCGTAATCCCGTGTCTTTTAAGAGATTGTAACTTGTCTCTAGACTCCTGAGCGTAGCAGTATTTCCCGAGTAATATCATTGATCATGGTGTAAAGGCAGTTCGTCTTTATAGTAGATTATGAAATTTTTATATTGCGCGAACCAAAAGATTTCATTTCTATAAACCCAGATGCGGACAAGAAGTCTGTTTAGCATCATTGTGGCACATCAGAATGAGAAATACAGATTCAGAGGTCAGCTTGCATCTGGTGAGACATTCATATCTAAAGTTGGGAAATGGGGTCGTCTACTTGTCAGGGGCAGAACGCCTTGGGAGGTACAACCACAGCAACCAAGCTGGGGGCACCAACGGCCCTCCTTCGTCAGGCTGTGCTCCCTACTGGAGGAGGGGTCAGGGAGTGAATGACCCAAGTTTCGCTAGTTCTTAACCCCACCACCGAGTAGGACGGTACGACTCTTGAGCACGTTGGTGGTGTGATCTATGATGGTGTGACCTTAGTTGACCCTTGAGGGGTCAGGTCAAAGTGTTTTATACCACAGAGCTCGAGGATCGCACCGTCGTGCTGAAAGGGTTAAGATAAACTTCGGTTCCTTTATTATACAAATATAAGTCGTACGTTAGATCACTGATGAAATAAAGTAATTAAAGTAATTTTTGTAACTACATGTGTCAGTAATCATGTACCTTGAGCTTCTGAAACAAATCTGTGTGTATATAAACCTTTTGCTGATGTCTGTGAGCCAGTTAAGCTTTCCTCACAGACGTGTTACTGTCAGTAACCTCAGAGAATGATAAACAGACACAGCTAAGCGTCGTTCCACTTCCATTTGAGTACATACGTTCGTCTCAGAAAAGGAGCTACTTGACTCATAATTCATCTTACGATTGCAGCTGAGAGATTAGAGAGGAGGCGGGGCAGCAAAATAGCCTTCGACATTTGGAGTTACGTTTCGTCGTAATTGCCCAGGCCGCAAGAACCTAGTTTATACGATGGCTTGGCGTCTTGTTTACGCTTCGAATGAAACCGAAGCCTCGGGGATGTTTTGGCTATCGTGTTCCTGGTGAGGTATGGCTTCGCAGAAAATAATCCCCTCAAAATAAGTTCGTTCTTACGTTCCAGTTATTTCGAGATTTTTGTCGTATTCCTGTTAATGTTAAGCGTAATGAGGGTAAGTTGGAAGGGAATGTTTTATAGTGATTTCGTCCCTACAGTGCGTTTGATATGAAGCTGAGTTTTGTAAACAGTTTAAGCATTGAATTGGCACGGGTTATCGTCGGTAAGAGGCTAGTTATTAACTCTTGGCTTCTTTGTTATTCCACGTTATCTCACTGACTTTGGGTCGGTAGGGCCATGGCGTAAACACAAGTCCGTGAAGTATATGTATTTATTTGTGTGTTAGACTAGGCTCTGCTTGAGGAACTTCCATCGCAATGTCTCTTTTTAACTGCACATTTTAACAAGAGTATTTCAAGCGCTTCAAGCAGCAAACTTCCCTCATATCCTAGGGGAATTGAATACTCCAAAGTGTCTGTTTTCGCCATTTACGACCTCACTTTCTCTCTCTCCTGAGGTAACCGACATCCACTGATCTAGGATATACTCCCGCCACAATCGGATGGTTTAGTTAACGGCGCGATGCATCGAGCCAGCACGTCAGTGCCTGTCGAGTTTCCCTCCCTGGCCCAGGTTAGTGTTTATTCATCCAGCCCAACCCACATAGAGTTATTGGCATTCTGACCACAAACTGTATTCTAAACTAAATACCCCCCTGCGACGGTGAACGGCACGCGCTATGTATTCTTAACTAGATACCCCCCCTACGGTGAACGCTACGCGTTATCCATGCTAAAAGGCAAAATCGCATTGCAGGTACTGTTTAGAATTAGAACCTAACTCCTGCGCATACGTTGGTTTTATGAAAGACCAGGCTATGTAAAGATGGCCATCAGCAAAACATGCCGTTAAAGACCAGACGGCGGAGGAGTAAATTAAAGTTCCCTGTAGGCACCAAACACTGTCAAGGAATCAGAGAGAGAAGGATGGCTTGGCGGGCGAGCCACTAGTGTATATATACGCAGCTTCGAGATCCGTTGAAAAACTGGACGACACAACACCAACGCCTCCCACATGCCTCCTGCTCCCCCCCCCCCCCCCCCCCCCCCCCCACCCCGCCCCCCCCCCCCCACACACACACCAGACCCTTCCCAAGCCAACACTCACCCCCTGGGAAGGACCCCTAAACCCCCCCCCCCTCACCACCCCCTAACGCCAAGCGCCTACTCCACTGGCCTTTTGATAGCTTGACTGCGTCGCACTGGTTACCTCCTTCGTATGTTGACGGACGACCTCCTTCCTTCAGGCTGGCTGGCTAGCTGGCTGCATCCTCTCTCTCTCTTTTCATGCGCCGTGAGGATCACAGGCGAAAGCTTTTTAATCTGGATCTACAACGCCACTTTTTTTTTTCCGCAATTGATTTATGGATTCTTGCTAATTTGTTGCGAGCCAGACCTGGTCGCTGCGGAGGACGTTCGACAACTCATGGGTTTATGAATGAGATTAGTGATGCTCTCCCAATTTTTTCCCCCCTTCTAGATTAATGACAGAGAATTGACTTTTACGTTTTCATTTATTTTTTATTTTCTTCTGGTAGATGTAATTATAGGGTGGGATACAGCCAGACGCCAGACCCTAACCCGAATACGGATCTTAAGGGTCAAAGGAGACCAATGGATTTTGAATCATCTCCCGACATTCAAAATAGGTCACAAGGTCAAAGTTCCACACTTTCGGACCCTCAGCCTCAGATTGGACTTACTCATGTCCTTTTTGCTCCAGAGAAGCTTATGATTCCCCTGCTCCTGAGTGGAGCGCAAGTTTGAAGCTGCAGGAGTTTCATTAAAGGATTGCCTCATGTTTGGTAGTAATATATAAAGTAACGTCATACATTTGTTCTAATTAAGGGAGATTATCCTAATTTTTTCTCTCTAATCAAGGGAGATTAACCTGATTTCCAATCAGAATACACACTCCAGGGTAAGCTCAGCAGTCTGGCATAACATTTTCTCGATTAACTTCATAATCCTGCAGGGGATTCAACTCCCATTAGCGATGTTTTCGTGGGACTGTTCCAGATGGTGTTCTGATATGCAAAGGTTAACAGTAGAGACTAACAGCAAAACGGCTTTCTGTTACGACAGTGGTGCGTGTTTTTTATGCACACTCTGTTGGATGATTGGTTATTTATAGACCTGGGGGTCTTATCATCAACTGCCAGGGTCATAAAGGCCTTTATCGTCAAGCTACATACATACAACAACCGAAAAATCTGCATTTTTCTGGTGTTTTAAGATAATTCTCATACCACTTACATACACACAGTTTGTCACTGATGGGACATTGAACTCAGTTAGGGGTTAACAAAACAGCCAAATCTTAATTTTCCAGTCGCAAACACACTATCTCAGTCACAGGGAAGGGCAAATATACAAGCAGATAAGTAGAAATGAAATCAAGTACTTGAGTCAAGAAATATATTCAGCACTGCGTATTGAAATTACATTTAAATTTTTATCCAGTTTTGTCTGAGCTTAATAAAACACATTTATTTAGTATATGTTAACGGAATTAAGAAAGTGAGGTTAGACTGTAGGATATTAATTTGTCCACCATGGAAGAGAGGAGTGCAATGGGAGACTCGATCATTACACCCTTGTTTTCATATTAGTTCGGTGACGTCAACAGCGAATAGTTAGCTAGTTATTCGAAACAGCACAGCAACCAAATGCCGTAACACGAAACCAAGCAAGAAACATGTTAGACAAGATGTTAAGGAGTACTTTTATTGCAAGAGTAGTTGACGACTGGAATAAATTGATTAAGGAGATTCTGAATGCTGACTTGCGCTAAAAAAAAAAAAAAGTTTGAAAAGTTGTCTGATTGGGGAAAAATAATTCAGCAGACGTCATTTTATAGTCTGCAATTATTACACGTGTATAGATCATGGACAGCCAAAGATCCCAACAAATAAAACCAGACATGTCCCCCTCTCTTCACACGCATGCACAAATGCATCCCTCATAAACAAAACATAATACCCAAGCAAGATTTAGGTCACTTGCAACAGCTGACGAGGCTAGGCTGTCTCCCGCCTCCAGAAGGCTTCTGATGACTAACCATTCTGATTTTATTGTATCTCTGCTCATCGTCGTCTCTTGTCCTCGTAATGTCTTCTTTACAATAAAAGACTAACTTTGGATTTCTGGGATTTTATGAAAGGTGCTAAAAACGGGCGTATCTTTCATATATCACAATTATGGCCCATTTATTCAATTGCGTTTCTTGATTCCTGCTACTACTTTTAGAGGATGTGCAGATTATTCATTTATTTTATAATATTATTCAGTTATTCGTAACAGGTTCCTTTATCATCTCTTTTAAGTCGTTTTTCATGTTTAGTGTTTTTTCTTTGTTTTCCTGTCACTCATATTTTTGGTTATATTCTTCATTACATACCTGACAGTCATTAATAATTCAGAAATAGTCATAATCAAAATGTCTTGCACAGTTGGAACATCACTGGACTCCATTGTCAATTTCAGCACATTGCAGTGTTAACTGAAACCCCATGTAAACGACGTGATTGGAATTGACACAAAGAAAACACACGCTAGAAGGAGATTGTTTTGATATGTCAAGCAAATACTTTATACCTGAAATGTGGGCACGTTGCTCATAGTGAAGAAAGAGCGTTTGCCAGATCTCCCAATTGCAAAATTTGCGGGTGCTTTGAAACCTAACCTTTATGGTACCTTACCCCCTATCACAAAGGCCAGACATTTATTCAATCGTTCTCCGATCGCTCTCCGTTTCTTAAGTTTTTTTTTTCTTATCTCAACAAACACAACTTGAACACGAATGATAATCTTATGAAAATGCACTGACGTGTTGTCTGTAAGAATTAATAGTGTAGATATAGGAGCAGTTTTTGAAAGACATCTTTATTGAGATTTCTTTGGTTTTAATTATGTTATGTACCCTTTTCTTATTTAAGATGTTCTTGAGTTGTTAATTTTAACTTGTAAACCGAAACATCTTCACGATTAACTCGACTGAATTGATTGAATATACCAGTGACTAGAGCCATATGTCGCCACCGGTGATCGATGGCAAGGCATTGCGACAAGAACCCGGACTTGAAGCTAAACTCAAGTTACCACTCCGCGATCATAGTATATGCGGGTCCTGAGATGAGGCTATAGAAAGCGTCTTTTCCATGAGCTTTTAATGCACCGGGTGGTTCGAGGGAACAGTTCCTTGACGTTCCTCATACAGAGTGTCACCTCAAGATATAAAATGGCAGAAGGATAAAAAAAAAAAAAAGGTCGCTCGTACAGTCAGACTTCCTGACATTTTACATGTTTTCACCGGATTATTGTTAAGTTTATTCATACCTTGATGAATCGGGTTTATGGTCAAGTAAAGCAATTAGTATTTGACTCTATTAAAGCCTGTCACAGAAAGGATCCTGCTATGGAAATGTACTTGAATCTACTTCGGTTATATATACATTATCCTGTCTGGGGAGAAAGATTATATTTCTGTTAGGCTTTTCGTTTCGCTCAGGAGTGGTGTACGGTACGTTATAAATAGAAACGCAAGAGAAAAAAATGTTTCGTCATTCTTTCCAGCAATTTTGACGGTGGAATAAGAAAATCATACTAGGAGATGCAACTTTTAACCTGATGTACTTAATATTGCAGCATCTCTAGAATCTCTGAAAAGTATTTTTCTCCGAAAATAATCTTAGAGAAGGAACGGCATTATTTCAGACAGCCTTGCCAGTCACGAGCGAGCCAGGGAGACGAAGGTTAGCACACTTCAACCCCCCAAGCAAACAATACATGTGTTGAATCCAGATCTCCCTTCGTTTCCTCTAACGTAAATATATAAAACAGCCTTAGAGATGTTGATCAGCTGGACGAAGAAACATACATCTGTAATGGAAGGACAACCATGGCTCTATTTTACCTCTTCCGTGTAAATAGAGCCCCAGTTTTCACAAGAAGTGGAGATCACATATTAGTAAACGTCTAAAGGTTTTCATAGTATTCAGAAGTAAACTTTGCAGGATCTTTTTTTTTATATACATTCAAGGTATCAGTACAAGCTTTATACGGAGATCCCTCTCAGAAGTATTCTTACGTAAAAGATAAATAAATTTTCATTTCTTTGTTTCTAATGGCAATTATTGTAATTATCATTACTTTTATTTGAGTTATTATTTGGTCTAAATTACCCAAGCTAGCTTCTGCGGCCGACCTTGAACCTAGCTTGGATCATTCTGGGGTTAGATTAGAAAAAGAAAATCTTCACTACACCCTCATATTCACATCCAGATCTTCACCACTCCCTCGTCATTACTACACCCTCATTAGTACACACTTAAGTTCGCTACAAGGTACTCATAGTTACTTATGTTCATAACACATTCATACTCACTACCCCCTTATATTCTCCACATACTTAACTTTTTTTTTTTTTGCAACATTTTATCTTCAGATGCCCTTATCTTTGTTATGGTCAAGACAAAGGCCGGGCCCTAGTCCTGACCCATGTTTGGATCAGTAAGTGTTCAATTTACTTTTCTTCTTTACACCCACATTTGCGTTATACCCTTGATGTTAGTACTAGTCTAGGTTCAAGACGGGTGGTTTAGATCTACCTTAGATTATTTTTTGTTTCATTGTGATGTTTTTTCACCGCTCCCTTATCTTTACTACAAAGGCCTTCATCACTACGCCCTTAGCTTCATTGCTTAAGGCCATCCACATCTTAATCACTGAGGCCATTATCACTAGACTTTCGACCATTAACAAAAGGCTGTATTTTTACACACACACACACACACACACACACACACACGACACCACACCATTATTAATATAAATGCTATCATTTATCATTTTTACTTCGCAGGAGTCAGCACCATAGTCCTGTTTATTTGGTGATGATATACTTGACCTTACTCACGCAACTTCACAACGCTAAGGATGACAAGATTGAAGGGGATTCAAATGCACCGGAGGTAAGTGCAGTGAAGACGAGGATGCAGTGCGCAGATAGCCACTGGCCAGACCCGTCAGCTTGTAGTGAAGGTGAGGGCCTACTGTAGTGAAGATGAGGCGTGCAGTGAAAATGGTCTCAGACCTGGCCAGCAAGAGGATGGGGGGTCAGAGGCCATCAAGTAATGAGTGTGTTGTAAAAGATTAGTAACAGCGAGGACAAAGGGCAGTGGCATCAATGGTGTAGTAAGGTTGAGCTAAGGTGTAGTGAACATAAGGGTAAAGCGAGGAAGAGGAGGATACAGTGAAGATGACGTTCACTCTCTCTCTCTCTCTCTCCCTCCAGTAAGAGGTCGTGTTGTTCTTGATTGACTCAATTTAATCAGAAGCCCTCCATCAATGCTCACTAGTCCGTCTTGATGTTTGCATCACGCATCTCGTTCTGTACGTCGAAAAAAAAAATCGCTTATTGCATGCGTGTTGTGAAATATAATTTCTGTCGCGATAGAAGGAAAAAAACAAAGGAAGATGTAGTTACCTCGGAAAGAAAATGGAATACATGGGAAAGGCAGAGGGAGGGAAGGAACAAGCCAATGCATTTTGATGTTGTCCGGTTGGAGCATCGGCCGTGGTCGTCGTCAAGCAAGCAAGCGATGATTTCATGGGCTTAAGGCCGGCAGATTATACGAAGATAAATTCGCGAGACCGCAAAACACGCCAAGGAGATCTCAAGGGGAAAACACTTCCTTTTGTTCTTAATAATATAAAAAGTTGGCGGCCGTGTAATTCGCTGTTTCTCACGGAGTGGCGTCCGTCCAGGCTGAAAACCCATTGCGTACGGTATCTCTCGCATTCGTACGGCGAGAGAGAGAAATAACGTTCCTCGAGTCCTGTCATCGAATATATATGTTGTACTTTGATACAGGACATGCTTAATACGTGCCTTCATTGCTTCCTTAAACAATATGTAGAAATATGATGTAAAACGTAATAATGACAGTATATAAATCTGATTTTACTATCAAGACATCTATAACGAAGAAATAATATTAATATACTGTCCGTTCAAGCCATAATTTACACCACATTTATTATGTTACTGATGAGAGGAAAAAATGCCGAACATAATCTCCTCTCCCTTAACGCACGTTACATCCAAGCTGTGAGGTTTACAACATGATCTGCTTAGGGTCGGTGGAGCGAGGAAGGCTTGCTTAACGAGACTGTGTATATATATATATTGCCGGGGTGATTATGTATCATTTGCTCTCTCGTTATTGTTTAATTACGGGTCATTAAACTTACATCTTTGCACATGTACACATTGTGCATGTACATATGTATATGCTGTGTGTGTGTGTGTGTGTGTGTGTGTAACTGATTGGGTGTTGGAAGTTGAAGACAATGCTATGTCCTTAGAGGAGATGAGCCCCACCCATCTGATAGTGATTTACATGTTCATTCACTAAACACTGATGTTCAGAATGAAAAAAGACTAGAATATTCATTGTTTATTCAGATCTGTTCGGTACACAGAGGTACAGAATTAATTTACAGTTTTGATTTACGAATTCCGTCTTCAGTCTTCGAACTTATTCATTGCAATATAATCTGATATGACCAATGTTTCTGTCAGCTGATACAATTATCAGATTTATTCACTAGTTCCCTGTTAACAGCCTGACTACGAAGTTACGACCCTTGAGCCCGACAGCACGAACTTGGAACACGACGTTACGACCTTCACATATGATGGCGAGGCAACGTTTGACCTGACCTTCAAGGGCCAAAGCAAAGGCCAGACCTTCATATGTGAGTTTTATGGTCGTGTTCGAGGGTCGTGCCGTCGTGCTCAATGATCTTACCATCGTGGTCGAGGGTGGTACAGTCGTGCTAGAGTCGTACTGTTCAGCCCAGGAAATTCAAGAAATATTTAATTTTTCTCATCAGACATGACGAAGCAGACTGTGGAATAAAGGCAAATATACGAGGCATACCTGAAGAGTATGCTTAATTCGACCAAATATATTGTGAAATAATTTTTGCAGCGTAATAATTCAGAGAGGCAATAATGTTTGTGTGTGTGTGTGCGTGGAACTAAAAGACTGAAGTTGTACTGGTCTTCAGCCTAGAGACATTTTGGACGAGGAGAGGGCGAATGTGTTGGGTGTAGGAAGGGCGAGAGGAGAGAACCTACGATCAAGGAAGTACTCCTCCAACACTCGGACGCACACGAACGAACTATCCCGTGTTACACCACATCATTGCAGACGAAACCTAACCAAAAGGTTGTGATCTCTATGTTCTGATATACATGAACATCTTTGAAATAGTCCTAGACAACCATTTAATTGATGGATTGCCAAATTAAGTTAGCATTTCGTTGCGCAAGTTAAGAAAACTTTGGCTATAACCTTCGACTTGTCTAGAGCGGACCCACATCTCTTTGAGCGGTCTTTGTTTACACGCAAGGTACGATAACTTACAAACTTATTGTTTACACTCGTGGTACGGTTATCCCGTCCTCGCTGTTTACACTCGTGGCGCAGTAATGCCACTTTAGTTCTTTTAGGGATAATTACTCTGTCTTTGGTGTTGTCATTTAAGGCTTATTTAAAGGGTAATTATGTAATTTAGTCTTTGTTCTTGAGACTAAGGGTAGGGCAGCCTGAAAATTGAGCCGACCTAATACTGAAGATAAGACAGCCTTGATTTAATTAAGGGTTAATTATTCAATATACTAAAGGAACGATTCTTAAAATTTGCTTGAGGTTAATTATTCTGGCTCATATCTTAATTAAAATTGAAGGTATTGCATAAGTTACTTGTTTTAGCCTATTAGAAATGAAGGTATTGCACAAGTTACTTATTTAGCCTAGGATATCTCACTGAAGTGACGACAACTTATGTGTTCAAGAAGTGACCCAACTTTTCTCCTTTTAGACTGTGCCGACCCTCTTTTGAGAGTATTATTGGGGTGAATTGGATTATATTTACTCTCTTACAATTGTCTTACCATGTGCTTCGCTTAAACGGCTTACATGCAAAGGGAGGAATATGACTCAAATATGCTTCCATTTCCATCCAATCAGCCTTAGAGTTGAAGCCATCTACAGTATTCAGTATGTTTCGTTAAAGATACTTTAATCCCAGGTTGACGGAGGTGAAGGCAGAGTCCATGTTCAGTAATGTTTCGTTCTGTGCGCGTTGCGGCTTCGGACAAGCGTCCCAAAATTCTTTGCTTCCACGAACGATAAATTTAGCTTGACGCGCGTGGTAGAGGCAGACTCAAAATGATATATTTCGTCCGATGTACGATAACTAATCCGGCCCGGCCTGGTGTAGTCTATACTCATGTCCAATATCTTTCTCTGTAAGTGAACGATAATTCAGGACATTGCGTGGTACAGACTGTATCCGCTTCTATTTTTTTTTTCTTTTGAAAGCTACGGGTCCAATACTTTTCGTTCAGGGTACGAAAAACTTCAGTTCGGAGTGTCAGAGTCTTCATTCCCCATCCACCGTGTTTCGCTCAAAGCGCGATAATCCTAGCTAAGCATGGAAGAGGCGATGGCTGTCTTAATATTTTCCTTTTATTGTACTATAACTCCGGACGGGCTTTGGGAGGTCTTCACGCCCGGCCCTCGCTTAAAGCAACCCACAAACACACTCGCAGGCGACATTTAACAAGGTCTTTCTTGTCCTTAGAGGCGTCTGTGAAGAGCTTCTACAGGCGCGTAATGAGATAAAGTTGGCATAATGATCGTAAACGCAGAGGAGGATGGGGTATCCCAGACGTGGGGTTGCTTGGGACAAGGCCTTGGGATGAGTGTAAACGCCTGGCCTGCCAAGATAGTGAAGACTTTACCGCTCCTTCACTATCCTGTCTCCATCTGCATACATTACCGTAAGAAAGTAAGATATCCTTTTACAGTCCTCCAGATATAACCTTGTCTTAGACCATCAGGTCTTCTGTTATCTGTCCTACCCATGTACTATCCTCCAGAATATAACCTCGTCATAGACCATCAGGTCTTCTGTTAAATGTCCTATCCATGTACTGTCCACCAGCATATAACCTCGTCATAGACCATTAGGTCTTGTGTTATCTGTCTTATCCATGTATTATCCTCTAACAGAGAGCCATGTCTTAGACCATCAGGTCTTCTTTTGTATGTCATTCCCATGGACTGTCCTTCAGCAGATAACCTCGTCACAGACCTTCAGATCTGTTATCTGTTGTTCCCATATACTGTTTTCCTGCAGATAACCTTGTCATAGACCATCAGGTCTTCGGTTATCAGTCCTACCCATGTACTGTCCTTCAGAAGATAACCTCGTCATAAACCATCAGGGCCTCTATGTCATTCCCATGGACTGTCCTCGAGCAAATAACCTCGTCATAGACCTTTAATTTGCATTCCCTGGGATGATGGCATAAATCAAGCCTTAGGATGATAAAATCTCAGTTCCGAGGCTTCAGCATGACTATAAACACTGTCTTCGGATGAGAGTAAACATCACATGCGAGGCTTCAAGTTGACAGTAAACAAGCTTGAATTCCCTTCCCGTCTCTCGTCGGCATAAGAGCCCACAACCTTGGACGTCAAAATGACGCTATTCCCAAGACTACGCTGTTACCTCGGCTCTCAGTATATAATAATGATACGAAAATAACTAAATAACCGATGGTTTGATGTTATTACATGACGAGAAAATGACAAGCAAATACTTCAACATTATTTGTCTTTCTGTATCAGATGAGGCTGGACAGATTACAGTTATGGATCTAAGACAGAAAAAATATGATTCGACCCCTTGAGCAACGATATTATTAACGAAAGTATTCCTGAAATTATTTGTTTCATATTATTACACCTCCATTTTCTTTTAAGCTTTCCTGGAGGTTTATAGGAAACGCATCTTTCAGATCACTTAAGCAGTTTTGAGTTTTATAGATAGTATGGTAACATATTTGTCGAGTGACTTACCAGATTTTCCGAGTTGCGGGTAAAATCTATACCATAAACAAAAATTTTATAATTTTCTTCCAAATTAAGGGAAAAATCTATACCATAAACGAGATGGCAGATGTGTCGAAAAGGCTAAATATATTTCTGATGCTGGTATACTTACTTTTGTTCGTGTGTTAACCGATTGCATAGGAGCTGCTAAAAAGATACCAACGGTTCAGGGAGAAAGCATTGCACAATCAGTTTAACTAATGGGGCCAAGAACAAAGAGCTGTCTAATCAATAACAACATTTATCATATATGATCGAAGTAGACAAGAACCTCCCTCCTTCAAAGAGCGAAGTTGTGTACATTTTCATTCCTTCATCTACCTCTTTTTCTGTAACCTTTCTGGTTTTGTATGTCAGGTCTCCAGACAGTGCTGTGATTAATTCAATCTTTTTCTTACCCTGTGTTCCTGTGGCACACATACACACAATATATATATATATATATATATATATATATATATATGTGTGTGTGTGTGTGTTTGTGTGTATGCAGCTAAAGACCCGACTGTAGGAGACCTTCCGAGACGACCCACCACCGTAGGTCGTCCTGACGGTGTAACCTGAGCCTTCCTCGGCTCACGGCATCTTTGTTGATGAGAGCGTTTATGCCGGCGGGCGTGGGCAGCCGGCCGCCCGCCCGCCCGGCCGTGGTGGAGGGGGGGGTGTGTGGAGGGAAGAGCGGGTGTTGTGGCTGTGTCTCTGTCCTTCTCGTTAAACATCTGCCTCACCGTCTTCACTTCCTTCTTCTTATCTCTCCTTGGGAATTCTCCCACATGGAGGTGATGATGGAGGGGGAATAGGGCCATCGCCTTACTTTTGTCTCGTACTGAATAATAAAACACCCACCTCTCCATTTCCTGCTGCAGAATATCGTGCTATTAGATATGGCTTTATTTCAGTGTAATATCAAGAGATGAAATTGTTAAGAGGAGTTACCTACAGTCCTCAGTCTCCGTCCTTTGTCTCTCCCTTTTTAATATGTCGGGTGTTGAAGGGAGGAGGAGGAGGAGAAGAAAGGGAGAGAGGAGGTGGCTGGGTATGGCGGGTGGCTCGGATGGACGTGTGTGGGTGGAGGGGAGACTTAAGCGCCACTCATGTCCGTGGCTGGCAGGGACACGTCGTGACTGTATCATATTCCATCACAAACATCAAATATTCTAAGTAACCTGACTTAAGCCACAAAAATAGACGAAGTCTCGCTTCTCACGGTCGGTCGGACTGTTCAGAAAACAGTCCTGCCTGGCCAGAAGGCGGAAATGTGTTAGATGATGCTAACGTTTTAAAATAAATGAACAAAATTCTTTTTCATTTGGCACGCATTCGACCTCCTGATCTGTGGACTCTTTGAGCCTCATTGCCGCTCGAAGTAGACCCCCTTAAGTGTTTCTGGATTTATGACTGATCAGTTATAAGTACGCGAAGTATACATGCATTTCCCCTCGTAAAAGAAAAAAAAAAGTGTGGTTAAGACAGTGAGAGAAATATAACGTTCATGCTTGGATCAGTCTTGTAAGAACGGTTAAGAGTTTAGAATTTCTAGAGAAACGTTAAAACGTCTCGGCCAAATAATGCTCCTGCCCTCTCCTGGCACAGGTAATGTTCCTTCCAAGCCAGGGCATCACCTTACAAAAACACTTTTTGTTTATACAGCGTCAGGAGTGTTGGTAGGTCACCCTGGAATCCAACACGCACCAGTACCTCTCCTCGCTCGCACTTCTTCCCCAAACGCCTTCACAAGGACGATGAGGATGTGCACTGCTCCCCCGTCGGGTGAAAAAAGACCTTGACCACCAACGTCCCGCCAACATTACGTCTCGCTAAGTCTTTTGTGTAAACGCCTGATATAATTTACAGTAAACTTGTTACCCTGACACCACTTACAGCACTGGCGTCTATCATTTAACCATACGTTTTGGTTCACATTTTTGAAGCTGAGATTATATATATATATATATATATATATATATATATATATATATATATATATATATATATATACAAAACTCTAAATATTTCGGTTGAACGAACAAAACATAAATGGGAGTGAAAGTCTGCTTAACTCGGTCGAGGTTCACATAGCATGTTTGGGTTAGCGACGAACTGGCTCTAGACTGCCTCAGGCCCGCGACACTAATATATGCTGAATCACATTTTTAGCAGATGTTATTATCATCCCTTGGTAGCTTCACCAGCCGGCCATTATGTCTTGATTATACTCATAGTCCTTTTGGTTCTTGTAGGACAAAGTTTTTTTTTTCCAAAATTTTCTTGGAATCTCGCCAACGCTTCCTTTTATGTAGGCAAAAACATCTCTGTTTTGTTGCCCTTGACATTAAGATGTACTCGTACAAAACATCTTTAGGGTAATTTAAGTGAGACGTCATTTAAAGAATTTGCCCTAAGTGTAAGTACTTGTCTCAGACACTTTTTATAGATACTTTCCTGGAAAATGTTTCCACAATTGTTGTCTTGAGCACCACACTGCCAATTGTTTTCCGAGATATCTTGAATATCTCTGGAAATCATCCAGTTTGTCCTTAGAAATAACTTGTTCTTTTCAGTGACTGTGACATTAACCTGTTTATTTTGAGCAGAGTATATAATATGTTGATGAAACGGTGAACCGAAATGTTCATTATACAATGATGAAAAACAGAGAGAGGCTTCGTCATAGACCAGTCATCTTGTACATCAATCCCGCCACCTTCGGCCCACTCGGCTTACCCGCGCAGTCTTCCTTTTCTTCCTTGGCCAATTGTGTTGCGGTCTCGTATCCTTTAATTCTGCCGTTCCACTCTGCGATCTTATCTCTCTCTGTCTCTCAAGTCGCTGTTACAACGATTGTGGGGAATGTAGTTAAAAAAGCCAGGGGGCAAGGCAGGGAATGCACGTTTCTACAGACGAACCCACCATACAGGCGCCAGTCTCGTCCGTTTCATAACATGCTCAGTTGAGACCATCATGAATTTAATACGTTGTGTAAAAAATAGGAATTTTATATTCATGTACTTTGCTACCGAGTGAAGAGCCATCATCGCCTTTCTCTCATTCCGTTGGCGGGAAATGGCTGGTGCACAGTTTATATTCAAAAGGGTTGCTAGTATATGTATTCTGCCCTCCAGCTGCTTCCTGTACAGGAACAGAGGATGGATGCAGAATAAAAATCTTTGTATATTAGTTCCGCTGCACCTGTCAAGCCAGGCGTGCTCACGCATGAATGGGTGCAGATGGGGCTACCAACGCTGAATCTGTTATACGTACATTTCCCAGGGTACAAGATGTTGGATAAAGTTGCCAGGAGCTGAAATGTAAACATTTTTCATGGTTAAAACAATTATCACAGGAAAAATAATATATTTTACTGTACTAAGAGAGAGGTGAATATCTTGATTTCGATGTAATTATATCCTACACTTACCTAATTATACATCTGCAAGAAGAGAACACTAATGTGTACACAAAGGCCACACAGGGTACAGATTTGGTACAAAAAGAATCTGATAAGGACGAAATACGCAAATGGCTGGGTAAGCTGAACCTCTCAAGTGCAGTTACCACGTCAAAACAGTAGCTATTTGGTTCAGCATGGCTGAACACCGAAGTTCTACATTTCAGATGTTAAACTTTTGAGATACGAATATTTTTCGTACATTAAAGCTGGCAGCATACCCTTTCTCGTCCACCGTAGAAGGCATTATTAAATTCTCATCGTTTTGTTATCATGATGAGTAGAGATTCTCTCCTTTTGGGAACTTTCTCGTTATATTTATACGGTGAACGCAACAGGATAAGTTGGCATGTACTTATAATCTAATTGAAGTAAAAAAAAAGCCATTAATCTGTCACGAGAACCATGAGTTGAACTAGAAAGAGGAAATTATATTCATATAAAGTCCTTGGGGACTTGCATGTTATCGTTAGAGCTTAATGACAACGGTTTCATTCAAATCTATAATGAATCTTCCACTATGAGAATGTTTCCCCAGTGTTTATCCACTTCACTGGCTGAGTTTACTCAGTGAACTCTAATTACGAATGGTTACTCCCAGAGTTCTATGAAAGGAAATTACCCTTAATGAAACATCTCGGAGGGCAAAAGTTATCTCCAAATTGGTTACAACAAGGTCGGGAGGCTGTTCAACTCGTTGGTGGTAAGAAATGGAGTTAAGGTATTATTGATAAATAAATAGGTTAGAACATAAAATCAATGGAGCAAAGAAAAGATTGAATAATTATTAACTCACTTGTCTCAGTCGTTGCACGTGATGCTTCAGAATCTCTCCCAGGACCTCAACTTTAGATTTGATAATTTCATTCTCTAACTCCCGGCCCGGCTTGTGCTTTTTCCTGCCGTAGTTTAAAAATTCATTGAAAGGCGCCCGCTCAGTCTTGTACCGGGCCACGGCTCCGGTCGGGGGCGTCAGTAGCAGGAAGCCTGACGTCGCCAGCAGGAGTGCAGGCAGGAACCCCATTACTCCTCTAGGGCGTCTCACAGTCCTTCGTATAGTTTGTGTGGGATTCATCTTTCAGCAGAGATTTCCTCTGCGGCAGGTGGTGGGCAATTATCTGCAGTTTTATATCTGGTTATAACTAATTTCACGTTACATTGTTCTGAAAGCAACATCCATTATCATTGTGACACTATATTGCTGTTCACTAGCACTACTTTGGCTTTCCTTGATGTATATAAAAAATGCATAAAGACCCAACTCTCGTACACTGATCACAGTATAAATACGAACAACAGCTACACTTTATCTCACAAATCCAAATCACAGCCAAGTGTTTTGGGGGAGGAACAGGCTAGGCTAGGCTAGGCTAAACGCTGGGGGTTGTGGCGCAAGTCTTGGCTGGTAGCGAGCGGCGTTGGCTCAGCTGCTGCTGCTGCTGCCTTGAGACACTGGGACCCCAACGCTGTCTGACCCTTGACTGTGCTGACATGCGCCTGCTCGGCCTGGCCTAGCCTCGCGGGATCCCAGCTCAGCTAACACAAAGCCCCTCTGTAGCCCACACACACACACACACACACACACACCTTCCAACAAAAGCTGATGCACGAGCAAGCACGTATTAACTAACATAACCCCCAAGTTTTTACATGTTTGCTTGGATTTGCGCAGAACTGCAAGCAGATACTAAAAATGCGTACTTCTGGTAAATCGCATGAATATAAGAATGAAAAAAAATGTGAGACGTGCAGATGAAGAAAGACGCACGCACCACACTGCGAAGTAAACAAACACCTTCATGCACGATGTTTCTAGGCATTAGTTTGTAATTACACTTTGTATATTCAGCCTGATAACTGTAGAAACATGAATTAAGCTGGGATTTTACTAACAAAACCCTATTACACGGGTTCTAATCAGCAGTAGGCAATTAATGTATTGGCATCTGTATTTCTCGAATTGGACAATCAAATATTCAAACTACTTTTTTTATATGGAGTGTTTCCTGTAACTTGTGTTTTATTCTCATATGTGTTAAGCATTTCTTTTCTTTGTATATAATGTGCGTACTGCTGGTAAAAAAGAGTCTAATTAGTCAAAAGCTGATGACGGGTCTAATTGCTACGGATACCTAATTGACTAACTTTATGCTTGTGTGATACGTGACATTGGCCAAGCATGGTGAAGGGTAAACAGATAAAGATGGATGGAGGAAATTGGAGAACGTACCCTGATATACGATACATTGACAAAGAAGGGTGATAGGTGGGCCTAGGGATTTTGAGTCATGGCCTAGGGATTTTGGGTCGGGGCCTAGGGATTTTGAGTCAGTGCTTAGGGATTTTGAGAGTCAGTGAAGGAGGTAGGTTAAGGGTACATGGGCAATGTGTAACGTAAAATGCATGATACAAAGTGTTGTTGACGGTAGCCTAGGAACATATGAAGAGTTAGATGATCTTGGCAATTAAAAACATAAATCACATAATTACCTAGTATTTTCGGTGCTACTATAGTATGCTGTCTACCACGGTATCAAACACTATAGCATGCGGTCTACCTCATTTACCACCTAACCTAAGCTAACCTATAGTGTTTGATACCGTGGTAGACCACATACTATGGTAGCACCGTATTTTCACAGGGTCTCATGTTATTTGGTTGCATGCCTCTAGCATTTTAAGTAATTAAAGTAAAGGTAATCTGATGCACTAAATATGCCAGTGTGTGTATAATAAATTACTTTAATTATAAAGGAGCCAAGAGACACAGAAGAGCCAACCTCATCTCTCTGTAGCACAAGGAGATATACCCTCTTTAACCCTCCACTTGTACTCCGTGAACCTGTATACAGAGGTCAGGAGAAGGTTGGCCGTATCCTTTTTCTTCACCAGGAAGAATATTAGTCAGTCGTAACGGTTTTACTTACATTTTTTAAATAAGCAACAGTCGTTCTGTTGGTAACTTAAACATGGCCGTTCGATAGGGATGTTCATTTTTGCCCGAATGCATGGCATCGTTTGCCAAGATAAGAATTTCAGACTTTTTTTTACTCCAGTGAAAGATTATAGAAATAATTAAACACAGCAACAGATAACGACAGATCATCGGAGTAGCCACTTCCCTTGCCTTTAAAGTTTCTACAGAAACCCAAACAAGTAACACCCTTATTTTTATTTTAAATACAAGGTATAAATTTAGTGATAAACAACTGACACATCTCGTCTTCCTAGGTCTTGCTTCTGCTTTCGGAATTGCGACAGTGAAAAAGACGATTGTAATAATGCAGATGTAAACAAGATGGCTTGAAAACAGGGGTACTGTAAAGGCTTTTACGCGAGGCGGCTCAGGATTTTGCCACTCGAGCTTATCCTACCATTAACACAGTCCTCTTGACATCCTTCGTGATACTGACCTCTCTGGCGCCACTCCTTTAGCGTCCCTTAAAAGTCGGTCTCTAAGATAAGAAAAAAAAAAAAGAAAAAAGTGATAAAAAGCCTGCACGTTTGATAATAAGGTCCAATACCCGGACAAGGCTTCTCTTTGACCGTCCATCAATCCATCGTGTACTTGACCATTAATGTCCTGGTTTCGCTCGTGCAGTTGACAGACACTTATAAAACCCACTTGGCTATTAAGTGTCCTGTAATGACATAATACTGGGTCGTTTCTATGGGCGTTGTATGATAATATGTTTCAGAGATGGGAAAGACAGAGGAAAGGGATGGTGGATAAATCCAATATCCTTTTTGGATCCAAATCAGCAATACTCCACAGTGGCGTGTTTGTTGGTGGAGTGACCAGGACCTGTGAAGAACGCGAGCGATGATAACCTAACCCTTCGCATCACACTGTCGCCTCCTTGTTCGCACTGGAAGCTCAATTCTCGCCATTTGATTAGCAATCCCGGTGCATCTCGGCGCATCCAGGATGTTAAAAGTGATTGGGCTGGCTTCTGCTGCTCCTCGCTTCCGTCATCTTTCCGTCTCCCAAGAAGTGATTATTAATTATTTCTTCGTACTCTCATATGTGCTTCCTTCAATGTTCAGTGTCCATATTCAGACTGAATTTTGACCGTAGAAGGAAATTCACATGGAATTGAGCTTGTAAAGTTTTACACCGTTTATATATATATATATATATATATATATGTGTGTGTGTGTGTGTGTGGTGTGTGTGTATGCGCTCGCGCGCGCCTGATAACGAGAGAGTGAAGAAGAGATGGATGCTTTCTGGGAAGAGGTGAGTGAGTGCATCGGCAATTCTGATGCAAAGGATCAAATCCTCTTGGTAGGAGATCTGAATGCCAGATGTGGTAGTTTTGGGTACAACTTTGGGGGGGGGGGAGGCATCGGATACCCGATGAAAGTGGTGAACCGCTTGTCAAGTTGAGTGCAGGAAAAATGATTGGGTGATTGGGAATACATAGTTTAAAAATGGCTCATATATATGTAGATTTACATGGGTGAGCTGGGTTGAGGGGCAGTGGACATAATTAGGTATTATGCTAATTAATAGGCATGCAAAGTAGAGGTGGTTGGATGCATACGTGCCAATATGGGCAACAGGTGGGATGTCGGGTCGTTTCTTGGGGGAGGCGAATGGGAACGGTTGTAAAAGTCCAATAAAAGAGGAAATGACACATTTAGGTTCCTAGTGGCGAAAGTGAGTGCAGAGATACCAAGAGGGATTGAATGTGAGGGTGGCATAAAGTGTGAGTAAATGAAACAAGGGGAGTGGGCGAGGTGTGGAAGGTCTTTAGATAAGCAATTCTTAAATTTGCAATTTGCGGATGGAGGTTGGGATGTGGGTGTGTTAAGAAAGTGTAGTAAGTGGTTGAATGAGGAAGTTAAGTATGTGTAGATTTGAGTTAACATCAAGTCTCATTTCTGAAGATATTCGGAATGTTTATGGTAAACTGTGTACGAATGTTCATGAAAGATACAACAATAGAATTTCACATAAATGTGTTAAAGTTGTGGTAGCCTAGCTCTCAATCGTAGCTATGATTTAGAGGGAAAATACTGTATTCACCAAAGTTCCCACTCGTGTTCGTCTTGTATCATGAATTTTCGTTGATGAAAATGTCAGTTTTATTTGATATAAACTTGCCTTTAAGAATGCACTATCCATGGGTACAGTTTACTCGGCTAGGTTTACGTTCCGTTCCGTTCCTCTAAAATACATGTTTTCATATCACAGTATTTTCTCGCCATCGTCTCATTTCACGGGGACAATTACTGCTTCGGTAGGGTGAGGGCAAGGCAGGGCAGGGCAGGGCGTCGTCCACGTCTCCTGGGTTCAACCCACCACCCCCACGACACGAGCGCGGGAAGCCAACGTGAGGGCCAACACAAGGCTCAGTCAGTGTAGAGAGACAGCCCCCTCCACACACCCCTCCCTGCCAACCACTAGTTATTACGCCCTAGAATTTGTAGGAATTAGAGTGACATATGGATATGTCTCGGGTTACGCACGGACCACGGCTCCTCCCCTCTCTCTCCTCTCTTTCACCAGCACCATATCACCACAAGGAGTACTGTATTATCCTTGTCGCTACCATCACCACCATTAGGAGCCTCGTGAGCCACTTCTGTTTCACGCACACCATCGCCACCACCACCCAAATCACCACCACTACCACCACCATACGTAGCCTACCACCACCACTACCACCACCATACGTAGCCTACCACCACCACTACCACCACCATACGTAGCCTACCACCACCACTACTTTGGCTACCAAACCTTATACCACTCACCACCACACGCAATCCCTTCTCTGTTGTTGCAGTGTCATATTCTTTATAAATCTGTTTATGAGTAGGTTTTAGTTGCTCTCCGGTATCGTCGCTTCTTGACACAGTCAACCATACTTTTAGATTATTTTAGCGCTGGGATCTTAAGACGCGTTGCTTCGTGCAATAAGCTTATTGCAACAAACTTTATCGAAGAGTGTTAGTTTACAGCAGGATATGCACTTGCAAGGGTAAGACGCACTGAAGTCCCTGTTTGTAATCTTACGAAGCAACAAACCGTGAATAATTTAAGCTTGTGGTTTAGCAAACTCTATTTACGTAATTTGAAAAAAAAAAATCTGTATTGATCGTTCACTTATATCGCTAAGCGTATTTATGGATTACTGGATTTTGTGATTCCATGATTTATTGAATAGGACTCGAGATTTTGTACACTATTATCTTGGTAGAATCTTTGTTTACTACTTTGTCAGTGGCTGCCATCAACTCTTGCCTGACTCTCTATATGGCAAAATTTATTGAATGTTATGTAAATATTCACAATACTGCAACCTTTTAGGATGTGTTTTCGATTAGCATCTCTGAATCACTCTGGTGGTGTTGATTAAATTGCCGTAGTAGATAGATGTTTACAAGTACGCTTGCAAAGCTCTTATGATTTTGCCTGGGTTTGACACTTGTTTATTTACTTTTATTTCAGATTAATGACGTCTAGACGTTGATATATGTATTATACAGTATGCATATTAAACACCATGTATGTTAAGAGACCTGATTGAAAAACCATCAACCATAAGATCCTTCAACGTAACATTAGGTAAGACTGGATGAAAAGCCATGTCCGCAGCCAGATTTACAGTGAACAACAGATTCTTTTTTTGGAGCGGTGGTTGTTATAACGTAACTGTGTGGACCTTGGTGACCCTGGCAGTTAGTTGAAAGTTAACAACTAACCAACCAGCAGAAGAATTTTAACCTTGTGTCTCGGAGTGAACTTGATCTCCCACTGAACCTGGATTAAACACGTTATTCTTGACTTGTTCCCCTGGAATGGAACGATGAGGAGATTTCTGCAAATGTATATTGAAAACGAAACCTACGACAGGGAGATTTTTAACCTTCATCATAGGTGTTTTTACTGAGTAAAACAATGGTGTCATCTATGCTGGTATTCCATAATGCAGACAGGGGTAAACGTGAAAACAAGTGATTAAAGCAAGAGAGATAAAGGAGAGTGAATCTGCAAATCGTAATGTTGCAGAGGTAAACGAACTCACTCCGTCGCAAGCCCAAGGAAGGCTCAAGGGTGAGGGAGAGGGAGGGGGAGACGTAGCAGGTGTTGGGGAGGTATGTAATCGTGGAGTGGGGTCGAGATATCCCATCACCATGGCGCCCGGGGAGGGTCCTAACTCGAACCCGCCTGGGTGGTATATGGTAGGAGACGTTGTGCAGTATAGAGAGGTGCGTTTAAGAGAGAGAGGGAGGGAGGGAGGCACGCGGCAAGACAGGACTTAACCGAGCCCCCTCACACTTAAGGAGCCATCCTAGCCCGGTTAATCAACATGAAGGGTTGGGATGGTTCTCGTGGCCTGATGGGGTAATGCCAAGGGGATGACCATAGGGGCCAGGAGGGTCCGGGAATGGGAGATGGGGATAGACAGAAGACGACGAGGGAAGGGCTAAGACTAGGGGAGGTGAAGAGAGGGTGGGAACGAAAAGAAGATGGGTTAGTGGGAGGAGGTTTCGTTGGAGATCATAGGAAAGGAAAGGCAAAGGACTGATTTTGAAGGAAGGAGGAATGGTGTTAGTGTATACTAGCGGGAGATGTTGAATAGAAGGGCAAAGGAGGAATGTTATGGGAGGAGACAGAAACAACAAAGCTTGGAAAAGCTATGAAAAAGACAAAAGATCAAAATGAAAAACAAGGTTCAACATACGGCAGAACCTTAAGACATTGGACCTATGTATTTTCAAGCCTGTGGCTTCGTAAGAAACATTTAACTCTCCTGAAATCACGAGAACTGACGAATCTTGTCATGATAAGCTCATGAACATTATCTCCTTATCTTGCAGTTTGAGTACAGGATAAGGTATGGTTAATCTTGGGCTATTTGAGCATTACGTAATATTCAACATGAGATTTAAAGTTGACTAGTTTTTCCCCCTATCATTTCATCAGGCAGATAAATGGGTGTTTATTCCAATAAGTTAGTATAGTTTACGACAGTGGAGTACGAGCATACAAGTTTTTTATGACGCCCCAACACGTCACTTATGTCTCAACACCCTTCCTCTCTATGCCTCAGCACCCCCTTCTTCACGTCTCATCATCCCCCTCCTCTCTATGCCTCAGCACCCCCTTCTTTACGTCTCAACACCCACCTTTCTATGTCTCATCACTCCATCTCTATATCTCGAACACTTATTTCTTTACGTCTCAACACCCTCCCTCTCTACGGCTCAGCACTCTATACGTCGCAACACCTCTCACTGTCATCATAAGGTCAGTGTGTTTCTCCACAGTCGGTGAACTGTAATGTAGTTGATATATATATATATATATATATATATATTTTTTTCGCCTTTTCCCGCGTTAGCGAGGTAGCGTTAGAGAACGGAGGACTGAGCCTTTGAGGGAAAGTCCTCACTTGGCCCCTTCTCTGTTCCTTTTTTGGAAAAGCAGAGACTGGAGGGGAGGATTTCCACCCCCCAGCTCCCTCCCCTTTTAGTCGCCTTTTATGACACGCAGGGAATACGTGGGAAGTATTCTTTCTCTCCTATCCCCAGGGATAAAAGGGGCTAAGTGAGGATTTTCCCTCTAAAGCTTAGTCCTTTGTTCTTAACGCTACCTTGCTAACGCGGGAAAAGGCGAATATGTATGAAAAAAAAAAAAAAAAAAAAAAAAAAAAAAAAAAAAAAAAAAAAAAAAAAAAAAAAAAAAA
>JAYMFT010247305.1:0-10961 GCA_038088735.1 Panulirus argus
TGACGCAGCAGCTTGCCGAGTATTCCGTGGTCTAGCTAGTGGTTGGGGCACACAAGCAGCCAGCTCTCGGGAGCAAAGACCGAAGTAATACCTATAGAAGAGGGAAAGTGGACCAAATGGTACAAGTAAACGAATGACTTCAATCCAAACGTCATGCTGTATTGAAGTCAGCCCCACATGATGTCGCAGTGTAGGGGATATATAGCCAATGGGGAGAAGACCCATTGCTGACGTCATGACCAGTCTAGCCAATCACCGAGAAGCCCGCGTGAGGCCCCACTCCCCTTCCTGGAGGGGAGGTCCCACTAGCCCAGCATCCTCCTGACGATGTCCCCAGCGATGTCTGTGACGTCAGGAGGTCAGGCCGGGGATTCTGTCCCCCCCCCCTCCAGAGAAGCCCTCACGCCGTCTGGACGCCCTGATTGGCTGAGGGTCGTAGCCAATAGAGGGGGAGAGGAAAAAATTGCTTTTTGATTGGAATTCGGTTCAGCCGGGGACGTGGGGGCCTTCCGAGACATTAACCGGAATCCGGATACCGTCCGCTGCTCAACCGGACGATGGGTAAAATTCCGCTAGCCTAGTTTTACCGGACCTGAGACCTCTAGTGTGCTCGAACAACCACTTGAGTACGACTTTACGACCCTTGAACACTGCATTACGACCCTTGAACACGACTGTACGACCCTTAGGAACTATAACCTGGTGTCTTGTTATGCCATCAGCACTCCAAGTGTCGTACCGTCGTTCTCAGAGGCTTTGTACGTAGGGTCGTGCTCAGTGGTCGTGCTCTCGTGCTCAGGGGTCCTGCCTTCTTGGAGAAGGGGTTTTTAAACCTCCCATATTGACTTCGTGTTAACCGGACGTGGCGTATAGGTCGGTCGGTCGGTGGTAACCGGATGGGGGGTAGGGAGGGGAGTGAGGGGGGGAATGTGTCACATCTGGTCCGGGAGTTAGCCTGGTCCTCAAAGCTGACGACCCCCCCCCCCATCCCCCTCCTACAGATTCCAGATGTGACTTGCGACCGTCGTAACTTCGCCTCTCTCTCTCTCTCTCTCTCTCTCCTACTTTGGTATAACTTCATGGTAGGTACTCGTAGGTGAGGTACCCATTCCCAACCCCATTACTACCTCTTTCCCTTTTCCACTACTGCCCCCTCCGATTATAGTGGGGAGGAGGAGGGGGACTTGTCCAGGTGGTGGTGATAGAGGCCATGGCACCATGGGAGGTGGGGGTAATGGTAACCCATTATGGGTATAACCCCAACACATCAGCTGCTGCCCCCAACCCACCCCACTTCCTCCTCCCTTACCACTAATGGGTTGGGTGGAGAGGTGAAGCAATTGAGGTGGATTTGGAGGGGGGGGGTGGAGGGTAACTGGTGGACATGTATATATATATGTAGTGGTGGTGTTCTGAAACGTCGAAGCCCTTTTTGTTATTGTTACAGAAGTCCGAGTAACAATACATTGCTGTATGATACACAAGAGGGGATACAGGCGTCGCAGGATCGCGGTAAGGAAGTGTGAGGCGAGGTGGGCAGGGATCCCGATGCGCTGGTGTAGATGCATGAGGCGAGGCAGGCGCTCGTCCGGAGGGTTCGAGGAAAGAACAGTCGAGAACTGAAGTAATAGTCGTGTTGTGAGATGTGATGACTTCTTGCTTCCAGACCCCTCACGAGGGTTCGGTCCATTCAGCTGGGCCAGATGAAGGGGTCCGGTCCAGTGAGGTCAGGGCCAGTGGTGGGGTCAGGGCCACTAGTGACATCAGGGTCACTGGTGACGTTAGGGGTCACGAATGAGGTCAGGGCCAAGTGTGAGAGTCAGGGTCGCTTTTCAGTTTCTCACTGTTTGCCTGGTGTAGGCCCGTAGGGAGTGGGAGAGAGGGGGGAGGGGGAAGGAGGAGGCGTGGAGGACCAGGCACGGGCGTGGGTGGCGCACGTGTGTGTAGAGGGCGTGGGGCGGGGTTGGCTCTCTGGCCCGAAACGGTCACATGACCGTCCTTGTTTACACTGGGAACCGTCGGTCAGGGAGGACCTCTCTCTCTCTCTCTCTCTCTCTCTCTCTCTCTCTCTCTCTTTCCCAAGACACCCCAGTCCTGCTGTAGGGAGAGCCCCTTTTTGTACTGACTGCCTCTGCTGTAACCTTGGTGTAGGGGTTACAGGGGGAAGAACAGACGACAGGAGACCTTGTTGGCTCGTGATGAGGGTTACCTGCTGGGGGAAGATAGGAGTGGCATTGTGAGGTTCCTAATCTGTTACTGATAAGGACAGGATAGTAAAGCAGGAGGCGCCTTCCCACTCGACACTCCTTCCCGTACGTCAGTCGGCAAGAAAATAGCAAAGTAGCGTCATTTAGTACGTACAGGATATACTGCCGCGGACATTTTATAGGAAAGTGTGAATTGGAAATTCTCACAGGTTGAATGCCATTTTTTTTTCTATTAGGATAAGTTACAATTCCTTCGGTATGGAGATAATGAAAAAAAAAAAGTATTGCAGAATACTAGAGGGACTCAGGCATTGTCATAAGATCTCGAAGTAATAATAAGGCCGGACGACCTACTACCTCCAGCGAAGAAAACAAGACAACGGTTGCTTCTCCCAAAAAGATGGTGGGATGGATCCTGCGGACTTTCAAGAGAAAGAGAGGGAAGAGTAATAACAGCAATGACGCTCATTCAAGGCGCACATACTGTCATGAATAAGATGTTGCTGTGTGCTAACATCACCTGCGTACAAGACGGGTGGTGTAGCAATAGCAGCGAGTGTTGAGAGAGCTTGATTCATGGCCAGTACTGATGAGGTTAAGGAGCTGAACTACTGGTAAACGACTGAAATCACTGAAGCTGTACCGTCTGGATGGCAGACATCTCGGGAAAATGCAAGCAGAAACGGCACCACAACCTGCTTACTCGGCAGTACCAACTCCCTGTCGGCATGACAGGCACGGAAGGCTGAATATTATCCATAAAACCAAGGAGTGAGGTAAGCACGAAAGGGTGGGGGGGGGAAGAAATATACTTTAAGCATCCTGGGCCCAAAGTCTACTCAACACATCGCCAGCGACCATTTTAAACGGATACGGGATGTACGGTGGAGAAATCTGAGACGGTCTTGCGTACGTATTTACAAGGCTTACCACTGGTTGCTTAGGCGTGCGGGCCGCGGCTTCCAACAGCTAGGTCCGCCAACGCCTCGACTCAGCACAGCTTGGGTCCCAGCCCGGGCGCGATGGTGGGGTGGAAGACCTCCCCTGGTGTACGCTAGGCAAAGGCCTATACTATAGGCTGTACCCATGCGTTGGGGGAGGGCTTCAGAGAATGGTTGTTCTGCTGTTGGAGATGATGGTGATGGTGGTGGTGGTGGTGTTTGTTATGGTAATGGTGGTGTTGGTGATGGTGGTGGTGGTGGTGGTGGAAGGTGGTTTAGACCAGACGGTGAAGGGTGGCTCTGTTAATGTTCTCCCCCTCCCCCCCAGGCCTGGCACCCCACACCCCAGGACCTCCCTAGGGTCACATCATCCACTGTGGGAGGAGGTGGCACTGGGGGGAAGGGGGTAGTAGCACTGGGGTAGAGGGGGGGGGGAAGTTGGGGCAGGGGATGGCACTGGGAATGGCATCGAGGTGGTGTACCAGAAGGTAGTGGCAATTTGGGAGCATGTGGTTAGTGGGTACTGGGGAATGCCAGGGGGGTAGTGGAACTGGAGATGCATGAGGGTAGTGATACTAGGGAATGCCAGGGGGGTAGTGGCAGTGGGTAGTTCTTGGAGGTAGTGGCAACTGAGGGAGAGTGGCACTGGCGGAGGAATTGGTGTCAAGCGGACAAACAAGTTTTTACAGTGGCACTTGTGGGCATCATCCCTCTGACCTTGTGCCGGCCTACCCAGGGGTGGCACTGAGGAAGGGGAGGGGGGGGGGTGTTAGGCTCACTGGCACTGAGGGTATGACCTGACCCCAGGCACTGAGAGAGGGGGGGACGAGGGGGTCAGAAGGCGGCAGAGGACCAAGACTGTGCGATTGGCCCTAGTCTGGGTGTCACAGGGCGGTTTCCCTTGTCAACCTTAGCGGGGGGTGGGGGGGGTGATAAGGTCCACGGACGACGACTCTCTGACCCCGTCCATTAAGGGGTCATGACCCCTAGCCATGAACTACACACACACACACACACACACGAGGGAAAACTTGGGGAAATAAGAACATGGACCAGTTCCCAAGTGTGGCATAGAGTGGAGAGTGTGTGTATATAAAACCTGGCGACATAGCCGTAGTGGGTAACTGGGTAGAGAAACGAGAGCTGTAAGATACCGTGCCACACTCACACACTAACGTCATCAAGCTTTATTGGTAGATCGAATTAAACAGGAGACCTGCACGTGTCAAAGCCTCTGGGTCGTGTTTCTGCAGAGTCTGCCGCCCGTCTGGTCGGCAGACATTACACCTACGGCAAAGGTCGTGTGATCTTATCTGCCTACTGGCCCAGACAACCATCTCACGCCACAAGATTAGGTGTTAATACTCGCCACTGATTAGAAACACCTTTACGTAAACTGAACTTGTTCTGCAGGGCTTTACGTATATGGATTGAGAGGAACGAGTGATGATAGAAGTAGTGGAATGGAGTGAATTGCATTTCTGGGTCCAGCTTCAAGAGAAGGACGTATTAATACCTGCGTGTATGTGTATTTTTATTCACTTCTGTTTTGGTAGCAGGTCAGGAGTCTTGGGAGAGGCTCTCAGAGACAGGGTGGGTAGCTTGGGGCATGGAGCAGCGTAGGGGAAGGTATCTCTCGGGGCGTAGGAGACGGGGGTGGGGATGGGGCGAGAGATGTGGACCCATAGGGCGCTCGTGGTCCTTGTGGTGCGGGGTTGTGGCGATACGGGGTGGGGCGGGGCGGGGCGGGTCCCGGGGCGATGATTGAGGCGTTCAAACGAGGGTAGTGTGCTGGAGGGGTGGTGGCAGGGAGGGGAGGGGAGTGGGGGGTTGATGGACAGCACCGGCAGGAAACATCAACGAGGGAGGGAGGGGGGACAGGGGAGTGGAGGTAGTGGGGAGATGGGGAGAGGAGGGTTGGGGGTGTGGGGGGTCCTTGAGACACCCTAGCCAAACATCGCCCCCCCACCTCCCTCCTTGACTCCTTCCCTCCAGCTCCTCCTGCAGGGATCACACGCTCTGGGATCAGCTCTCTCTCTCTCTCTCTCTCTCTCTCTCTCTCTCTCTCTCTCTCTCTCTCTCTCTCTCTCTCTCTTAGAACTCAGGCTGCTTCATCCTCCACCTGGACCTTCCACTTGGAGAGGATCGGCTGACTCGTGGAAGTCTTACAGTTAAGGTGTCTACTGTAAGATTCTGCTGTAGATGTTTACTGCAAGACTCTGCTTTAGATGGCTGCTGTGAGACTCCGCTGTTCTTGTACCGCTAGTGTGACGAATTCTGTTGAACTGCAAAAGATAAATGAGGATGATTAGAAATAAGACTCTGGCGTGATAATCTCTGGTGACCTAAAACCAAGTAATCAGTGCACGATTTGCCAATTAGAGTGGTTGAAGGCGTTATTATAGATACGTTTAAGAATAAACTTAATAACTACATCGTTTCTTGTGCACGACTTACATTATTTTGCGCCTCATTAGTCAAATTGACAGTTTGTTTTGTCTTTATAACTTTTACCACACTAAATTGTGTTTCTGATCTCTCCCACTACCACAAACAGTCACGAAAGGACCCAATATTGGCCTGTTGCTGTCTGGGTTCCTCTGGAGGATTCTTCAGATGCAGGAGGGTGCCGTCCTGCAGGGGGTGGCTTCTGAAGCCTCCTGCAGGACTTCTTGTGTTAGGAATATCCTGCTGGAGAACTTGGTGACCTAAGGACCTCTCTCTCTGAAGGATCCCTGCATGTGGGGTCCTGTGGTGAAGGACTTGTGTCTCTAGGATACTTTAGGGCTAATATCCCTTCTTGTTTACATCTTTGTCTGTGACCGTATTCACATATATTTACATGCCTTCGTGTTAAGGATGCAGTACTGTAAATAAGGGTGTAAATCAACTAGCCATTTACACGTTTGAAGTAAATGAAAATAATTTTTAGAAGTGAGACTAATTTTCTCCTTTCAGTAATCGAATTATTGAAAGCCTGTTGCATGTGAAAATTAATGAATGACGTTATGAACTTGGAGCAAATCTTGAGTCTAAATAATAAGTTTAACCACTGTTCAACGAAACGCTTCCCCCATGTATAAATAAAATAGACAGAAAAGATTTAATGTCATTATTCTCCTTTCTTCCAAATAGGGGGAGTGTGGGTACCAGGGTCTTGTATGAGTCAGGATAGAAGGGGGGGGGGGAGAGGAAAGGTTGGGTGAGGGTGGGGGGATGTGGTTGGGTGTCAGTTAATCGCCCGAGAAGAAAAAGCGACTTCTGGCAAGTGTGACTCCCCCCAAGATAGACAGATGGATGGGTAGATAGAGACATTCTTCTCTCAAGAGGAAAAAATACTGAGAAATACAGTCCTGTGATTTGCGATGGAGGGAGGGTGGTGGTGGCAGTTCTTGGTGAGTGGTGGTAGTAGCAGTGGTGGCAGAGGTGGTAGTGGTGGTAGCGGGACACCAGGGTTGGTCCCAACAACACGACCCGATAAACGTTGGTCGCCGTGGGGTCTGGTGAGGTGCCGGAAATCCCTATTTTCCCCGATTTTCTAACTTTTTTTTTACGGCAGGTTCTGCTACTCCTACAGGATACAGCCTGTATAAATGCAGTTCCTACAGTACTGTATCTACGGTATGACTTTCCCTAAGACTTTGAATGTCAATATAGTAGCATTTTATGGTGTCCTTTGCGAAATTAGATGACCCCCATGTGGCAATGTGGCCCGAGCCCGAGATCCAGTTTCAAGTTAGCGATTTTTGCTATTTTTTTTTTCTACCTAATTTTGTTTTAGTTTATATGGCGCCCCCCTTCTCCCCCTTCGAGCCCAGCGGACGGCGGACACCAAGTCGTTGTATAAAGCTGTTAGTCGTGGGGAGAGATAGAGAGAGAGAGAGAGACCGTCTGGTTAACAGTTTATTGGGGAATGTTTGGTTGGGGGGAGGGAGTTAGTTGCTTGTTGGTTGGGCTGGAAACACACGTGTTGGCGCCCCTCTCCTCGGCTGGGAAGGTTATAGTGTTGGGGGGGGGGGGGAGAGAAGGTCTTGCTATTTCTCCCCACCCACACAACCTGCCCGTTTTACACCCTCAACCCAACCTCCCCACCTACTTCACATGAGACCTCATCACCCGTCCGTCCTATTTATCGCTAAAAAAACAGTTCTCCTGCTCTTATATTTGTAATAATGGCGTGTGGATGTGTTCGTGGCTTTTCCTTCTTTTTTATATCAGTGTTGCACAGAAGATGGGCCTCCCTCTATATCAACAGTAAAATGGAAACTCTTGTGACTGACTAACGCCCTCTCTTCGTCCCAGGGTACGCCACTCCTCTCGCCCCCCCCCGGGGGGGTAGGGGTCAGGCAAGCAGCGGTTATCTTGTAACACAATTCTTTGTCTCCCCCACTCCACGTTTTCTCCCTACCGCCATTGTATTGTCTGTATACTATACTCCCTGGCTCTCCCTGTCTCGTCTCCCCACCACCACCACCACCACCACAGCCCCCTCTCTCTCTCTCCCCAGGCAAGAGTGGATAGATAGACACAGATAGATAGCTAAGATATCTTTCCCATAGGATATGATCAGAGTGGAACTATATAAAAGCTGTGAGGGTTAGAATTAATCCCTCCAATAAGGTATAAAATGATAATTAATCATGATGGTGTTAGATTGAAATCCCATGTTCCCTGACGGGCTAGGCTGGGAGTACATGATCAGGACACTGGTGTATTAGCAAAAAGGTCTATGGGTCGAAAGATGTAACTGTCTTTAAATTGGGTTTATCTGCGAACGGTTAACCGAAAACAATTTTAATATAATCTTTTGGACTCAATACAAAGTGAATCAGCTTAAAATCAACACAGACAAGTTCATCTACAATACCATCATAATATCGCAAGAACCATATATATATATATATATATATATTACACATAATGCCCTCCAACAGCAAGGATTCGAACCCGGGACACCTTGATGTCCACTCACGCTGGTGTTAACAGATACCCATGGGAGTTTGCCCCTCCTGTTGACGCATGAACAGACCCAATGTAAACTTTGCCGTTAGAATGCCTCCCACGGCCTGTAATACCGTATACTTGACTTCTGTAATTTTGGTGAATACAGAAGCAATTCGTCCCGATCGTTACATGATATTCTGTAATCATCTCGTCCATAACGATGTCCTGCTTCACGTATTTGAAAAAGGTAATCCTGACTTTAGCTCGCGTTAAATGGATTCCTTTATTACATGCCTCGTTATGTAATTCAGTTATTGTTGCCAAGCCTTCGTAAACAGTTGACAGATTTATGTAACCCGTAACACAGTCGTGGCTCAGGTCCCCAAGACTTCACCCCCTCTCCTCCCCCCCCTTTGTGGACCGTTTGTGCACTGTCGTCTTGTGCGCCACAGTCCACAGGAGGGTTAGGTGTGCACAATTAATTTTCGCCGTAGGTATCAAATCACAGAGTGGTGATGATAGCGAATCCAGATCCTGTAAATCGTAAGCGATTGTTAACATTTCCTTTTAACGTAAGAAAATGATAACTGTGATTATAGGCATTAAATATATATATGTAAAAAATAAATGAGTATTGTATTAGGTGATCATCTATGGGGGAGCGACGGGCTCGAAAATATATTTGATTATAATGAGAGGTCATGACTCTCTGTCTCTCTCAGAATTCCCGTCACGATCGCTGTGGCTGATTGGATGATGGTAGCCTGTGCCTCAGTTAAATCATTTGCCCCGAATGAAGACGTTTGTTAAAGTGAATCCTGACGATTTACGAGGCTGTTAAGTTGACGCGGCGGTATAGAGGAAGAGGGTAATTAAATGAAGGAAAAAAAGAAAGAACTTTGGATATGTTTTGGTCAGCGAGAACCATCCGTGGGTACTTACTGGGCAGTAGTGGACCAGCGGGAGGGTGGTTAAGGGTGTTCGCAAACCACTTTGAGGTAGTTAGAGCACTTAGGGGAGTACATGTAAGTACATAACTTCTGTATTGGCCAGTGATAGAGGTCGTCAGGGGTTGGGAGGGGTTAATAGGGTGGTTTGCGGTAGTTTGGGAAGGTGGTTGGTTGCTGAGGAGGAAGGCAGGGCAGGTGGTGGGTGGTTGGAGCAGAACGAGCGGAAACAAGCGCACGGGCTCAGGTAATTACCTCCCTGGTAGCACGTCCGGTACCGCCCCACCCCCCCTCCTCTCCTCTCCCCAACCACCCCACCCCTCCTCTCCCCAACCCCACCTGATGATGCCTTTGTTCAGACCAGGAAAGTGGGGGGAGGGGGTTGTAGCGTTGTAGGAGTGGTGGTGTTGTGACAGGGTTGTTGGAGGAGTTGGTCGGTAGTCCTGTAGGCGCGGTTGTAGTTATACACAGTCGTAGTCTCGGAGGACCAGTGGTTGTTTTTGTAGGAGTACCGTTTATGGTCTTGCAGGAGGATTTTGAGTCATGTAGGACTTTTGGAGGGCGGGATATTAAATGTTTTTTGGTTTGACGTGAGGATTTTTTTTTTTTTGTGTGTGTGTGGGGGGGGGGGTGGTACTATCCATTATTGGGAGTGAATTTGCCCTTGGAGGTAAATTCACCAGGTGCCTCCGTGGCTGGGTTTTGGAGGCAAACTTTTTTGAAAGGTTTGGGTCATTTCTGTAGTTGACCTTTGACCCGTTCTCGGACTGACCCCTCCTATACTAGGGTTTACGACCTGTGTCCTTTTTCTTTGGTCCCTATACATGTATAGCATGTGTTTTGGAAGATGTAAATTCCTTTGTTATTTATCAAAGATGATTCGAAGCCAAGCCATCCATGTCTTTGTTACCCATTAGTACGATCCTACCCACGAGTACGACCTTTGAGTACGACCCTTCAGTATGATAGCCTGGTGGTCTTTGATTTTACCCATGAGGGTCTGGTAAAAGGGTCGTAAGGTCGTGCTCGAGGGTCGAAACGTCGTACTCAAGGGTCGCGCCATCCTACTCAAAGGTCGTACCGTCTACTCGAGGGTCGTATCGTCTTACTCAAGGGTCGTACCGTGGTATTTGACATTGCAGATTGATACCTGTTCTCTACATGTTTAAATTAATATTTTATCCCATGAAATTTATAATTGTCTTTTGTGTGCTAATTTTCCTGTAGATTGCCTTATAAAACAGTTTGTTGTGACTAGTATACCTTACGCCAGCTGAATGACAGTGGTTTACCTTGAGTTTACTTACGAAATACCGTATACCAGCATACCGTCACTTGTGAAATTATCGAAATTATATATATATATTTTTGTCATCTTTCTTCAGTATTTTGTTTGTAATTTATTCATGTATTTGTTATCTATGTGATATGTATTTGTAGCTGTGGATGAATTTAAAGATCATTGAAAGATCAACCTGTTTCTCACCAATGCACAGCACAAAGCAATGTCCATGTCGGATTTTCTTAATATTCTACCGTAGTTTACTTGGGGTTCACCAATAGTAAACTATACTAGTTTACATGGGAAGGTTTGTCTTCAGTAATCAGTATAACACTTGACTGTACTGGTTTATTTGTAGTGATAAAATTGTGTACCTTTTCTCATAAGTTTACTTGACACTTCTACTACATTTAAGTGTTTGCTGGGCATAGAGACGTAGGTAGTACCCTACGGTACAGTAGGCAGAAGGGAAGACGCGGTACGGTGTGGTAAAACATGCTACACTAGAAAGAGACGATGATATAAAGAAAATAGTTTATTGTGGAGAATCTAGTTTTAAAGAAATATATATATATATATATATATATATATATATATATATATATATATATATATATATATATGAGAGAGAGAGAGAGAG
>JAYMFT010247316.1:0-10960 GCA_038088735.1 Panulirus argus
ATATGCACAGTACATATATATACATACCAACATATACATATATACATACATACACATACACATGCATATACACATGTTCATATTCACACTTGCTAACCCCCATCCATTCCTGATGCAACCCCCTGCATCACCAAGGTAGTGCCTTGAAACAGACGAAAAAGGCCACATTCGCTCGCACTCAGTCTCTATCTGTCATGTGTAATGCATCAAAACTACAGCTCCCTATCCACATCCAGGCCCCACAGACATATATCCTTTCATAGAAGTAGGTGTTACCAGATTCCTTCTTCTTGAAATGAAAAGTCGATGAACTTATCACTCAAAGGGAGTTCACATTTGCTTACTATTGGAAGTAGTGCATCCTTGAGCTGCAGGAGCCTCTGGAAAGTGATACTCAGGTCTCTCTTAAAAATTGATCCTGTCTTGATTATAGAGTAGATAAAGTACACACAGGCATATGTAGACTTAAAATTATGTCTTTAGATAGCAGATTGATCAGTAGAGAGACAGAAGTTAAAAGAGTAATATTTTGAGCATACAGTATTGTAGTAAAGTACGATTTTTATCTGAAATACTTATCATTTCCATCTGCATCTTCCTCAGACATTTTAGTTTCTGTCCATTTTTATGCCTTCAGAGAAACTTTCTCATCTATTTTAGGCAAGTGTGTATTTTGTAGCAGCTGCAAACGGGATGCTACAAGACTCCATGGTAATTTTACTAAGAAGCATATAAATTCAGTTAAGAATAGATCTCCATTTAAAAATTTCAGGTATGATGTTTTGATCTGTATTATCCCTTGTAAAGTCCATGAATTTATATTATGGTACACATCAATGTCATATGTAAAATTCAATGTAACAAAAGCGTTTTTGGTTTGTTGCAGTCAAGTTTACTGTGTTCATTGTATCACCAGATCCCATTCAGAGGAGCCCAGATGTGAAGAAACATATCCATTAAGGCCACGTTCTGCCTCAGAGAACAATGTCTCTCCACCAGTTGACTCAGATGGCAGACCAAGTATTATTATCTTCCAGTCTCTTAATGATCAGATAGAAAAACAGGGTGAAAGACCAAGCTCTTCTGCCACTACCTCATCCAGTGATAGAAGCCCTGTAATCAGTAATACTGGAGTAGAAAGGGCATTTTTAGAACATTTAGAAGAAAAAAGATTGCCAGACTTAAATTTTGCCAGTAACTCAGAGAATGAGGAAATTACCATGGCTGCCAACTCAGCAGAATTTTCAAATGATTGCAGCAGTCAAACAACAAACAACAAAACTTGCCAGAATATAGACTGCCAAAGAGTCAATGAAGAAGTAATTACATCCATCAAAATTTCAGAAAGTAAGAACAGTTGTAGTGAGCATAGTGGTATTCAGTCGATCAGGTCATCAGTACATCACCTCAAACTCCCAGAACCTCGTAGAAGTGATATTGAGGGTGGGAGTGATGGAGGAGAAGAAAGTGGAATGGGAGATATGGAAGTTCCCACAACAGACACCGATAGTTGGAATGTTAACAGAGCTGCAAAACACTTGCGATGTCCCTGCATTAAAGGAGAGGTAAGAGTTTTATTAATTTGTTTTGCAGCTTTAAGGGATCATGTCTTTATCAATGAAAGTTGAAAAGTTGCTATACCTTAAACTAGTTTTTAAAAACCACTTCCTATTTTGTACATCATTTTTAGTTCACCTTTATGAAGTAGAGGAAGAACTGTTGGACTACCCTCAGCATCTGCATCCATGGCTTTATACACACATGCATGCATGTATGCATCCACATTTTGATTAAGTTTTTGGTCCAGGTTTGTTTTAGCCACTGTTTGACACAAGGTCATCTAACTTCGTATGTAGATGCATATTGGTGAATGCTTCAGCTTTCCACCACAAGTAGGTTGCCGTGACACTGCAGTGATTGGTCTTGGGCTAGGGGTATTGTTTAAATCATAGGTCCGAGTCTGTCTCAGTCACTATTTGGTACTGTTATGTAACTTCCCCAACAGATGGATATTGATGAGCCCTGACACCTGAGTGGCTGTTTCTAGGATCTGAGATTAAATCTTGATTAAGTTATAGGTCTGAGTCTGTCTCAGCCACTTTTTGATGTATAGTCATTTATCTTCATTTACATATGCATTTTGATGTGCACCTTTGCATCTTTCTAAAAGTACGGTGCTTTAATGCCTTAGTGATTGGTTTTGGAGCCAGTTTCAAGTTTTGGTTATGTGTTTGGACTAGGTCCACCTCAGGCATTGTTTGCTGTAGTCCTGTAATTTCATATACAGATTCATATTGATCAGTGCTTCACCATCTGACCAAATTTAGGCTACCCTGATACCTCAGTGACTGATTTTTAAGTCAAAAGGTTAAGGTTACTACACTCTTTGATTTTGAGGAGGAATTTGTTTCTCTGCAGTAAATCAACTGGATGGATGTCATCTCTAATTACTATGACTTGTTTCCTGTAGGATAGGAAAGGTCTCTACTAATTTGGAGATTAAAAGGTTAACGGTCAGGGTCCTTGCTGCACTTGTAGATTTGATACAACCCAATAACTTCATATTTACTGGATGGATTTCATCATGACGTGGCATGTTAGTTTTCTGTGGGGTAAGGAAGTATTCTTTTCTTTTTGAGGTCAAAAGATCGAAAGTCAACATCATCACTGCATTTGTTGACTATATTGTTTCTTCAGGATAACTTTACTTCCTTAAGACTTGCCATGTGTGTTCCCTTTGTGATAAGAAATCTCTCTTGATTTTGTGGTCTAACAGTCAAAAGAGAGGGTCACTACCACATTTGTGAGTTATTGTTTGTACGTGATTACTTCTAATGGAAGAATTTCTTTAATGTTTGCTGCTTGTGTTTCCCATGGAGCAAGGTAGGTCTTTATTGATGAAATCTCCAGTAAAACCACTTGTGCCACCATCTTTGCCATTCCCTTTGCCAGTGTCACTACCACTACACCTGTGACCATCTCTGTCACTCATTTTACCACACACAAACACAAGCACCACATGTGCCACCATCACTACTATTACCCATTTAATCCCCTTTTTTTTGTCACTAGCACTGTCACTACCTGTGCCACTAACACAATCATCATCCCTGACACTCATGAACTCACCACTACCACCTTTTCTGGTAACCCCTTACCACCAATGCAACCACTTCCTCTACCATTGTATATTTGGCCACCTTTGCCATTTCTGACATCACTTCTGCTACCCCTTCCACCACCTGTGCAACTATCTTGCCACCACCACCATCTTTGCTACCTACTTCCACCACTTTTGGTACTTTCCACTACCTCTACAGCCACCACTTTTACCTCTCTCTCCACCAACCCCTCTTCTGTCACCATTGTTACTACCCATTCCATTACCCTGTTACCACTACTCCACCATCTGCCACCACTACTACTACCATTTGCCACCCACTTCCACCATCACTACAACCACCTCTGTCATTCCCTCTTCGGTCACCATCTCTGCTAACTCCTTTGCAACCACCAGCATCACCACCTCTACAACCATCTTTGCCACTACCTCACCCATCCCCTCCACCACCATTGGTACAACCAGCCTTGCCACCACCTCTTTCACCATCCCTATGACCATCTTTGCCACATCTTGATAGCCAACTGTGCCACTTCTTCTTCCCATCCCCTTTGCCACCACCTCTTGCATCATCTATACCATTGTCCCTGCCAGTGCTGCCATCACCTGTGCAACCATCAGCAGCACCATTTCTGCCATCCTCTCTACCTCATCTTTGCCGACACCACTGCCACCACACCTGCCACCATTTCTGTCTCCCACTTTCTACTTCTGCCATGACTTCTTGGACCCCCTTTTGCTATCAACACTCACCTTCAATTGCCGCCACGCCTCTGCTATCCCATTGCAACTGCAGCTACTACAACCTCTACAGCCCCCTCTGCCACCACATCTGCTACCATCACATGACTACTACCACTTGTACCACCAGCTTTGCTGCTACCTTACAGCATTTTATACCATCACCTCAACCTCAACAACAGCATATGCCACTACCTCTGGCACTACCACCACCTCTTCTAGTATCTCTGCCATGACCAATACACTCAATCACTTCTATCATGTTTGCCATCATCCTAGCCACCATTGCCACCCTTTGTGCATCCACCACTAACAATATCTCTGCCATGCACTTTACCACCACTACTGCCATCACACCTGCCACCACATCTGCCAACAATTTATTTGTTCCATAACCTCTGCCACCTCCTATGCCATGATCATTCTCATTACCCTTGCCACCTCCTCTGCCTCCTCCCTACTATCACCACAACCATCCCCTTGCTACCAACACTACCACCAACCACCTTTACCATTCCAACCATTGCACCAATTCGTTCTATCCCATGCTTGCCTCACACCCTCCTGCATGTTCATGCTCTGAACACTCATAGCATCTTTTACTCTATTCTTCCACATCCTCCTCAGTTTCCATCTCTCCTTGTTCCTTTTCCTTCTTAACCTCCTCTTACTTATCCTTTCCCTATATCCAAATCACTTGAGCACCCCCTTCAGCCCTTTCATTAATAGTCTTCTTACTTCCATTAATTTCCCTTAACCTTTTATTTCTTATTCTATCAACTGTCTTCACACTACATATTGTTCTCAGACATTTTATTTTCAACAAATCCACCCCTCCTGCACTTTTTCAGTCATAGCTCATGCCTCACATTCGTGCATCACTATTGGGACCATGGGCACATCTAGAAATTTGTAAAGGGGAGCACAATATGGATGTCATGAGTTGATGCCCACTCGCGTGAAAAAACAAATTGTGTGATGTATTACAATTATCAAACACTATTCATATCTTTCATTTATGAAGGTGTTTAAGATTAAGAGGATATTTAGATATTCATAAGTTGCACAGTTGTGCTAAAAATCCAAAATAGTGAAATTGCAGTAATGATTTCTTCAATTATCAAAATTGTCTTAGAAAACATAAAGCAAAACTGAAGAGAAAATCTAAATATATTCTGAAGATTTGTTTAAAGATTGTTCTGTTAAGGACAGGCATAATCACATGTATTTCTGGTGAGGGAATAGTCATTCACTTGTTACCCAAATAAAGTGACATAACATATAATTGGAGCCTGCTAAAATCTGATGTACCTTATGTATATTTACCTTAGTCCAAACTGCCCTTAGGAGGGGAGGATTTGCCTCCTGTGAAAAAGAAAGAAAAAGAACAGGGCAGTGCCACTAGTTGGGACTACTATACCATCAAACACATTGTTTAGACCCAGTCACTCCACCACCATGCTGCAGATTGACCTCACATGACGTATCCTTGATGGCTTCAACTAACCAGTGACCACTCCTGCACAGTGCATGTGGCAATAGACATGAGAACAAATACATAACATTGACCCCCAACACATCCTGACACAAAAGTTACTTGATGCCCCGCTTCACAGCATTGATAAAATAGGGTTGGCCTGTTTCATAACTAGCCACCATGACAAAGCTGCTTCACCTCAAAAACACTTAAACTCTACAATGGGGTTCTTTCTCCAACCCTCTTCAACTTCTTATGTGACCTCCCATTACCTCTAGCATTCCACAACATGAGGGTCCTTTCATTTGCAGACACCTTCACAGTCACATCACAACACCATGACACCACAAAAGCAACATCAAACATGCAACTTTACTTTAGGCAATTGCAACAATAGTTCTCTCAGGACAGAATGTCAGCATCTCCACAGATCAGTCTTTTAACTCCAGATAGATGTTAATCCACCTTACACCCTTCAGTCATCTAGAAAGGACAATTGCTCACACTGAAAAAAAAAACAGCCATTCAAGGCAGTACTTATGACACAATACACACATGACATTCATTTCCCACACTAAAAACATCAGCATGAATGTAACACAAACAAAATACACTCAGAACACTAACTAGCAATAGATTTGGATTAGAAAAGGAACCAAGAAAATATCATTCTACAAACAATTTATCTGCTCTGCTTTGAATTTAACTGTGCCTCACCTACTTGGTTTGTAGTGCAAATGTAACAAAAATAGCTATAACAAAGCTGCAAAGCACCCACAATAGTACACTCATAAAAGTCACTGGCATCGTGGCAACCATAAACTCTCATCACATACACAATGAAACAAAGATCTTTCCAGTACAGTCCCACCTCACCATGCTCGGTAATTATTTCTATGCAACAGCACTCCCACCCAAACCAGTCCATAACTAACCACCATTCCCCAAGTAGAAATAAAAACTTTACCCATGCCTTACACTTCAGCAACCTCTACTCAAAGATGTCCCACTCCCAACATTTATATAACACCAACAAAATGCATACACACTGAAATGACTCAGCAAACACTAGACAGCCACCCACCCAATCACCATTAAACTCCAACCCACCAGACATACGCTTATCAGACGCCATACTTCCCAAACAAACACGTCACACTTTCCCATATACGTGTCCACAAAAAAACCTTGTCCACTTCCATGTATTCTCCAAGCTGATGTCACACTTGCATTTTTAGTACTTGGTCATCTCTCCTTTGGCCCTCATTACCATTTACAGATGTCTGTGCATGGAACTGGCATGGATTCTGAAGTATTGTAGGTCCATGTTTTAGGTTCATAGGGTCTTGATCTCCTGAATGAGGTGAGGCACTGATGAGGTGTTTGCAGGAAGCAAGCTTGACTTTCATCTAGTTCCAGCATTTCCCAGTTGGGTAAAGGTGTGAAGAGTTCTCAGGCCACTCCAGCAGTTGAGTATTTTTATCTGTAAACCAATTCATCACCTTTTTAACCTTATGGGAGGGAGCACTATCCTGCATACAGTAATCACACCTGTGAACCTTATAAAATGGAAGCAGATAGTCCTCTAGCACCTTGTGTATTGCTCTCAATTCATTTTAGTGTTTTTAGTTAAAAAGTACAACTCTTCCCTCCCCATTGCACTGCTGAAGCAACCCCAGATCATTATACTATCTAGGTTTACACAGTCTTCACTGTGAAATGAGAGTCATACTAGTTGGCTCCCCCTGGCCACCTCACCCTCCCCTACCTCGACTGCACACGTTTGCAGGAACTTTCTTTGGAAAACATCACCATACCCCATTGTTGCTCATTCCAGTCTTTGTATTTCTTTGCAAGTGTAAGTTGTTGGCATTTCACATCCTCTGTGTGCTAGGATTTTGCAGGAGGGAATGTGAAGGTCATTTTGTAGGCAATGTTGAATGGTTCTTTGTTAGCTATTTTGTAGAAGTTTTGTGTTCTTTTCATGAGTTTGGTAGCTGAAATGTGGGGCTGCTTGAATACTTCTCATCTTAGAGGTTACCTGTAGATCTAGAAGTCTTCCTTGGGTGACCAGGAGTAGGTTTTAAGGTGGAATGATGTTGTCGGAAGTTCAGCAAAGGAGGAGGGAAGAATGCAATATATGTAAGCTGAATGTTAAGAAGCTGATAGAAGAAAGCAAAGAAAGAGTAGATAGAGTTCTGAAAAAACATTAAGTGGAAAGTTTTGAAATAAAAAGAAACTATACTGGAAGGAGGTGAAAAAGGAAAGAGGTGGATGTAAGAGTGGAAATGTTGTTGTGAGAAGTAAGGAAGGGGAATTAATGAATCAAAAGGAGGAAGTGAAAGGAAGATGGAAAGGGTGTTTTGAAGAACTGATGAATGTGGGAGAAGGGGAGGCAGCAGTTGTTACATGCATGGGTATGGAGAAGGGAAGGAAAAGGATACAAGGGCAGGAGCCTGTAGCAAAAAGGGAGGTAAGAAGGGCTGTAATGAGGCTGAAGGTAGGATAGGCACCTGGAGTGGAAGGGATTACAGCTGAAATGCTGAAGTATGGAGGAGAGAGTGTGATAGAGGGGATGCATCTTGTATGTAATTTAGCATGGAAGCAGAAGGTTGTGCCTGAGGATTGGGTGAAAGCTATTATTGTTCCTTTATTCAAAGGAAAAGGTGCTAAACGTGTATGTAGCAGTTATAGGGGAATAAGTCTGTTAAGTATGCTAGGAAAAGTGTATGCAAGAATTTTAATTGAAAAAGTGATATAAGTGACTGACTGCAGAATAAGTGAAGAGCGAATTGGTTTTAGGAAAGGTAGGGATGTGTAGATCAGATATTTGCAATAAAGATGACCATGGAAAAGTATTTAGCGAAAGGTAAGAAATTGTATGCAGCTTTGATGGATCTGGAGAAAGCGTATGACAGAGTCAAGCGGAATGCTTTATGTAATGTGTTAAGGATATATGGTATAGGGGCACAACTGTTGGATGGTGTAAAAGCCTTCTATAGAGGAGCAAATGTTTATGTAAGAGTGGATGAAGAGCTTAGCGAGAGTTTTGAGATACATGCAGTTGTGAGGCGGTGCTGGGTGATGTCACTGTGGCTTTTCAGTATATATATGGATAGAGTGATAAGAGAGATGAAAGCAAAACTAGGGAAAAGGGGTGTGGAGATTGAGTGTTGCAGTGAGATATGGTGGCTAGTGGCAAGCCTATGTGCGGATGATACAATGTTGTTTGTGGTGATTGAAGAGCAGTTCAGAAGGATGTAAGTATGTTTTATGATGAGTGAAAGCATAGGCAGTTGAAGGTAAATGCAAGTAAAAGTAAAATAATGGTGTTTGAAAGGAAACAGAGTGAAAGTATAGACCTTGTAAAACCATGTAGAGTGAAAGAAGAAAGTGTACTAAATTGTGCTTTTGATATGGGGGGAAAAAGACTGGAAGAAGTGAGGGAATTTAAGTATCTGGGAGCTGTCTAAGGTAAGTGTGGTGATATGGATGGAGAGATAAGGGAGAGAGCAGTACAGAGTAGAAGAGTCATTGAGTCTTTTTATAGAATAATGAAGGGTAGAGGTTAAGTATGGAAGTGAAGAGAGGATTAAGGGACAGCATAGTCCTCCCAACCATGACCTATGCAGCTGAAACATGGACATGGAATGAGGCACAGAAGTCAAGAATCCAGGCTTTAGAAACAAGCTTTTTGAGAAGAGCATGTGGTGTGACTAAATGGAATGAAGAAAGAAATGAAAGGGTGAATGAGAGATGTAATATGGCAAGGAGTGCAAAAGAAATGAATAGTGGAGTGGTAGAATGGGTGAAACATAATACTTTGAGGGGGTTTGAGCATGTGGAAAGAATTAAAGACTCGGATTTACAAAGAGAATATATAGTACAATTAAAGGGGTTGGTGTGAGTGGAAGCCACCTGGGACATGGGCAAGTAGGCTGGGGGAGTACTGGAGGGAGAGAAACAGGGGAAGAATGCGTGGATTGGTGTATGTGAGGGAGGCATGTAAGGACAGGGATAATTAGAGACTCTTTTGCCATGGCCACCCCTTGATGGGAGTTCCTGGAGGGAATGGGCATTAGAGATATAGATAGACAGACAGATAGATAGATAGCCACAAGCGCTGGCAAGTAGCCACCTGATTGTGTGTTCTGAGCACTCAGTGCACCTAGAAATCTCATATACCCATATTTTCTTGCTTCTGGGCAAGAATTCAGCTTTCATCCTTAGAGAGTTAAGTGCAAACCATCTTGAAGCAAAGGTAGAAGAAATACAATGCCCAGAAATGAAATTCACAAAATGAAATGGCAACCAGGAGTGAAGAAAAAACATCCTTCCCTAAAGATACCCTGAGGCTGTGTGTGCAAGTTGGAAGTTGACCCCCTTTCTAATATACATTGGTACTATACATGCATTCTTCCAATCCTCAGGCACTTTACCATGATACTATGAAAACCCTAACTTACCAAATAACAACAGAATTACCCCCTGCTTTAGAAATTCAACTGCCACACCACCCACTCCAGTCACCTTGCCACATTTCACCTTATGCAAGGCTTTCACCTCCTCTTTTATCTTCACCAAACCACTTTGATGACTCTCTTACATAGCATGCTTTCCTAACCCAAACACCTGACGTTTTTGCAACCCTGTTACCAAAGACATTCAACAATTGTTCAAAATATTCAGTCCATCACCTACTCACCTCATCACTACCTATTACCATTTCAGTGAGAAATGGATGATTATTAGTGCTTATGCACCTGGCCATGAGAAGAAAGATCATGAGAGGCCAGTGTTTTGGGAGCAGCTGAGTTTTGTATGAGCAGTTTTGATGTAAGAGACCAAGAATTATTGATCAGTGATTTAAATGAGATTGAGGGTGACGGCTCTGAATGTGAATGGGATGACTGGTGAGAGTAAAAGGAGGGAGCTTGTGGAGAATTTTAAAAGTTGTTACTTGGATGTGCTGGGGATTGGGGAACCCATGTCCTTAGGCAGGGTATGTGTAGTGAAAATGGAAATGGTGATTGCAAGTTATGGGAGGGTATGGAAGGAGTCATGGTATGGACAGGAATGAGTGAAAATTATCGAGGAATAGGGAGAGAAGGATGTACAATTCTACTATCTCCAGGAATGTGGGAGGGTGTTACTGAGCATGGATGGAATGGATCAAGAATAGTGTGGTTGAAAGGAAAGATTAGGATTGTGAAGTATGCATGGGTATGTGTATATGTCCTAGTGAATATGAAGACTGTAAGAGGTAAGGATGAAATGAAGCTTTTCTAGAGAAATTTGAATGGCTGTATGAATATTTTTGAAAATGAGAGAAGCGTGTTCATAATTGGTGATATGAAAGCATAAGTGGGATGTGATGAAATTGGTGAAATTGGTGAGATAGTTGGTAAATCTTGTATTTCAGTTTCTAAAAGGGGAAACAGAAGAAGGTGTCAAGTGGGTAGTGCTCATCCTCCATGAAGGCTCAGACTGGGATGTCTGTGTAACCAAGATGAGAAGAAAGGAGAGATAAGTAGTATGTTTGAAGAAAGAAACCTGGATGTTCTGGCTCTGAGTGAAACGAAGCTCAAGGGAAAAGGGGAAGAATGGTTTGGAAACGTCTT